>JADLZL010006969.1:0-96734 GCA_015844335.1 Chrysopogon serrulatus | reverse complement strand
TTCACAATTTGACTTGTCATTCTCTCATTTCAATCCGAAGATTAGTCCTCATATGTACATCATTAAAAACACAATGGCTTATGTACATCATTAAAAACACAATGGCTCCGTTCGCTTGTCTGGAGCTAGCTGGTTTCAGCTTGGAGAAATAGCTGTACCAGACAAGCTAAGCTGGAAGCACTTTCTAGAATTGGCTCGAAAAAAAGACCAGCGAACACAGTCAATATTTAGATACACGGATTTCAAAAATAGACATCCAACTAGAATAACCCTGCCAGTCAAACAGTCACAAGAAAAAAAAAAAAAACACATAAACTCTGGCCCACACTCTGTTCCATCACCAGTACACCCACCCCACCCCAGCTGGGTCATGTGGCAGAGACAGGGGTGGAGGTGGAGGGGCCAACAGCCGAAAGCGTAGCCGCGTAGATTGTCCGGCTGCCACCCGCAGCGCAGAGCGAAAATTCGAATCCATACCCGCTCTCTGCAGATGGGCCCCACACCGTCAAAATTTGGACACTCCCGCTCCCGCTCCCTCGATCTTTTGGATTTCGTTTTCCCACCGCCGCCTCCTGTCTGCCCTGTTTTCACATTTCACCGATCCCATCCCATTCGATTTCTACACCCCACCCCCATAGTCCAGACTCCAGAGCTCTCACTCTCCTGCCAAAGCCCCTCTGGTTTCCCAACCCTAGCGAGCAGCAGCAGCAGCAGCTACCGCCGCAGCCCCCCTGCCATGGCGCCGAGCTCCCCGTCGCCCGCCGCACAGCGCGTCTCCGGCCGGAAGCGCGCCGCCAAGACCGAGGAGATCCACCAGAGCCAGGAGGAGGAGGAGGTTGCAGCGGCATCCTCTGCCAAGCGCCGCAAGGCGGCGTCTTCCGGCAAGAAGCCCAAGCCGACGCCCAAGCAGCCCAAACCGGCCAAGGCGGGGAGGAAGAAGAAGGTGGAGGCCGAGATGAAGGAGCCCGTGGAGGACGATGTGTGCGCCGAGGAGCCCGACGAGGAGGAGCTGGCCATGGGCGAGGAGGAGGCGGAGGCGGAGGCGGAGGCCGACGAGCAGGCCATGCAGGAGGAGGTGGCCGCTGTCGCGGCTGGGTCGCCCGGGAAGAAGAGGGTGGGGAGAAGAAGCGCCGCCGCCAGCGCCGACCACGAGCCGGAGTTCGTCGGCGCCGCCGTCCCCGCGGCTGAGGCGCGCAGCAACTGGCCTAAGCGCTACGAGCGCAGCAATGTCCCAAAGAAGTAATTTTCCCTTCCTACTCTGCTTTGCTTTTGATTCGACCCCAGATGTTTGCTCCCTGTTGTGACTTGTGAGCTGAACAATTTCCTGTCTGCTTATTCATGGCGCCTGCAGGCCGGACGAGGAGGAAGAGCTGAAGGCCAGGTGCCACTACCGGAGCGCCAAGGTGGATAACATCGTCTATTGCCTCGGGGATGACGTCTATGTCAAGGTCCTTGTTCATCGCTTTCCTTGCCTTCTTTATTTGCCATGACGCTGTTGCTGCTCTCATTTATGCTCTGCTCATGTATTTGTTAAGGAAGCAAGACTTGTTTGATTTTTGTTGACCATTTCCAATGATGAGTTGTGCGTATGGTCAGCAGTATATTGTTGTACGCTGGAAGTCTGGATGTACAAAATACTCTGCCTGTTTTCAGGTCGTCCGATTAATCACGATTAATCACGATTAGTCGTCCTGGTCGGTCACTAGTGTTCTATTAGGAGGTCCGACGCGATTAGCTCGACTAGAAACCTGGTCGTCTGATTAGTCGTCGACTAATCACGATTAATCTTCCGACTATGACAAGGACGACCAGGTTTTCTTTGGTATTCCAAGCTTCTAGCAGCAAGTCAGTAGTCAGCAAAGAAATGGCGTTTGGGACCGGAATATGGACCTCTGGACAGTGTAGAAAAGAGAAGAAAACAACTCCCACAACCAAGTCACCAGCTAAACACTAATGCAGTCTTGATGCTTCCTTTGTTCTATATAATATAATATATAGAGAGAGGTATATATATAGGTATATGTCCTGATATACTTGGATGACTAGATGGACGACCAGGGTTGACCAGGATTGATTAATCGACCTGGTCGACGATTAATCACGATTAATTGTCTGGTCAGTCCTAGGTCGACCAGGTCCGACCAGCCGACCCGAAAACAGTCTTGTAGAATATTTGGCTTTGACCAGGAGCTTGCTTAGGGCCTCTTTTTGGAAATCGGAGCTGCTTGGGTGCTTTTTGCAGCACGCTTGGCAATGATGACCAAGTTTGGCAGCTTATTTAGTTAGTTTTTTGGTTATTTCATATTGAGTGTTAGTTGTGCTCTGTGATGGTGTAATTGTTACTGATCCTATAATTGTTATTGGAAGAAAGCATTGAACTTTAAAACCAGTTCCTAGTGATTGTGTGTTTAACAAGTGGTTTATGGTATTACTTCCTTTGGTCAAGAGTAGAACAAGATTTGGTGGAACCTTAAAACTACAAATAAACATCAATAAGTATTACATTATTAGTTTGAAAACGTGTTAAGTTTCATGTTTTGATTGTATTCAACATACTTGCAAATCTCTTACCGAAGGGTTATAAGATTATATTCTAAAAGAAATTAGTGGTCAAATATGCATGGAAGATTGCAAGGTCAAATACTCAAATGCGTCAAGATTTGTGACTAGGAGTATAACATAAAGGGTTGCTCTAAATGTCTGTCTCTACACAATGCTGTGTGAAAATTTTCTTGTCCTGTTTTCCTATCTATGAGAGAGAAGTGTTGTTTATCTCTTAAATTTTAGTTTCATGGAAGTTCTTAGTAATTCAACTGAACATAAACATTGATGATGCAATGAACAAGAATGCTCAAACTAATGGTTGTGCACAATACCATTGGGTGATTTTGTTCTCACATTACATCTTTTTATATGTTCTTTAATATAATTACTGAACTCAAGTTTATGATTCCTTTTTGCCTATCTTAGGCTGGAGAAAATGAGGCAGATTACATAGGCCGCATTACTGAATTTTTTGAGGGGACTGATCGGTGTCACTATTTTACTTGCCGTTGGTTCTTCCGTGTAGAGGACACGGTGCGTATTGAGCTTTGTGCTATTTCTATTCATGTCAAGAAGTAGCATAGAACTGAACCCTATCAGTGCAGGTTATCAATTCTTTGGTGTCCATCAATGTTGATGGCCACAAGCATGACCCTAAACGTGTTTTTCTTTCTGAGGAAAAGAATGACAATGTGCTTGATTGCATTATCTCCAAGGTCAAGATAGTCCATGTTGATCCAAATGTAAGTTCCATGCTGAGAGCTTTGCGGTTTTGCTATGCACATAATGTTTCTCACTACTCTTTTTTTTGCCTTAGATGGATCCAAAAGCCAAGGCTCAGCTGATAGAGCATTGTGACCTATACTATGACATGTCGTACTCTGTTGCATATTCTACATTTGCTAATATCTCATCAGGTAATTGCTTCTACAGCATCCTTTTTTGGTTGACTAGCTGAATGCAATTTTACTTGCTTTGCTAAATTAGTGCAACGATCCTACTTACCAAATAACCCTTTTCCCCTAATGCCTGGTACAATATTTGTATGCTACATATTCCCTCTGTCCCAAAAAGAATGCAATTCTAGGTTTTGGACAAGTCAAACTTTTCTAAGTATAACCGAGTTTACTGGAAAAATATCAACATTTACTTCTCCAATTAGTTTATATGAAATTATATTTCAAAATCAATGCAATGGTACTTGATTGATACATAAATATTAGTATTTTTAATATAAATTAATCAAATTTAAACTTGTTTGACTCCTTGGAAATTGAGAATCGCATTCTTTTTAGGAGAGGACATCTTTTAGTAATATTGAAGGATAATTGAACTGTCCACCTTAGGCATATCTGTCTCAAGTTTTGATTTTGGTTGCTGGTCAAAAGCCAAAAAACTGAAATAAACATATGACTTCTAAAATTAGCTTATGGAGAAGCCAAAAGCAAGCCTAGAAGTGCTTTCCCTTTGTGTGATTAGAAATAACACCATGTATGTACCTGCATGGCAGTACCATTCCATACTCAAACCCACTAGATAAAATTCTATTTACCGTATGTGCACAACATGTACCCAAATGTATACCTGTTACAAATAAAAAAAAATCAATATATCATATTATTAAGATCATACAGCATCAAGTTTTTTAGAAACAGAAACTGACAATGACAACATAGCAACAAACTCCAATAGTGTACTAGAGTTCTTAAGATAACATTAGTTGGGATTAAATCAGCATTCAGCGACACACCTTTGTTTGAAGAACACCCATGTGCCTATTAAAAACTTCACCTAATCGCCAAGAGATCTTATCATACAATTAATCAAGGAACTGGTTGGCAGGTTTTCTGATCGTCCAATTAATTCTTATTGGGCCCTAGTCGAGATACTAGGTACCAATAAGAATTAATTGGACGATCAGAAAACATGGCCAACCAGTTCAAAACAAAAGCTTGAGCTGTCAGGCAAAGGTGGGCAATTCACTTATACTTCAACACTGCATGCACTAAAAGTTAACGCAATAAACCTAGGTGTCCGACAAGTTTTACCCAATAAAAAGAGGCAGATATGGAAAGTGTTCTTCAAACAAAGGTGTGTCAATAGGTCGTCCTTATCGGTACCAGAGTGATCAGGAACGATAATCCAATTTAAAAACATGGCTGGTTGGTGCTTGCTAACTCAACACTCAATATGGTATTAGTGCTAGAGGTGAGAATTCTTGAGTTTGAATCTTGGCAAGTGCTATTAGATAAAATAAATGTAGTTGATCTATATTTCCTTAGTATTTAAGTCATGCCTAAGTGTTCATGGGAGGGAGAGTGTTGAAGTATAAATGAGCTGTCCATCTTTGGCGCAAAACTGGTGGGATCACGACCTGATCTTGTGCCAAAATTAACTCTATGTTGGAATCGATTGAAGTGAGCTCCAACATTGCTCATGATGCCTAATAGAACCATGGTGTGCAACGGGAAGCACTTCCAACCATGCGATATAGACAACGCGAATCATAGCCTGATCTTGCGTAGATGATCACCCAATGCTATGAATGATGAGTTCCCGTCTCTTGGCTGCCTTCCTTTGTGATTTTCTTGTGGAAGTAGAGCGCCGTTACCTTCAACTCGTTGCTCCTTGCTTCATTTGCCTTTCCATGTCAGCTTAGGCTTGTGAGTGCCATGGTTGGTGTATGTAGCTCAATAACTAAAACAGTGACTAACTCTGACACTTTCTAAATGCGTATGTTTTTTCTTTCAAAACCTGACACTTGTTTTTCTACTAGAAAATGGGCAGTCAGGCAGTGAAACTGCTTCGGGTATTTCTTCGGATGATGTGGATTTGGAGATGTCATCTAGTATGCCAGAGAGGACAGCAACCCTTCTTGATCTATATTCTGGCTGTGGGGGCATGTCCACTGGTCTTTGCTTGGGTGCAGCTCTTTCTGGCTTGAAACTTGAAACTGTAATCTTCTACCTAGTTTTCTGTTAGATAGAATATGTTCATAATCTCAGCACTAATTCTACTGTTCTGACTATGATTGCAGCGATGGGCTGTTGATCTTAACAGTTTTGCGTGCCAAAGTTTAAAGTACAATCATCCACAGACTGAGGTATGGATAGTAAACTGCATCTTGGATTCCATCTGTTCTGTCCAGCTGCTCTCACAAAGTTCCTTTGGATCTTTGAATGTAGGTGCGAAATGAGAAAGCCGATGACTTTCTTGCTCTCCTTAAGGAATGGGCAGTCCTGTGTGAGAAATATGTCCATCAAGACATGGATTCGAATTTAGCAGGTTCAGAGGATGAAGAGGATGAAGGCAGCCCTCTTGACAAGGACGAATTTGTTGTAGAGAAGCTTATTGGGATATGCTATGGTGGCAGTGGAAGGAAAAACGGCATCTATTTTAAGGTACTTAAGTGTTATCTGTTCATCTGTACGACTACTTGTTTCCAAGATAAGAAGTTCAAATACTATGGCAGTATAGAAAAAATTAAGCTTTTCAAGCAATGGATATTTCTGTGTATTTTGTTGTAATTCTTGATTTCTGCAGGTCCAGTGGGAAGGATATGGTCCTGAAGAGGATACATGGGAACCGATTGATAACCTGAGGTTAGTATTTGGTATCTCATCTGCTTGTTGCTTTGTAAATCCATATGCACTCTAATCCTTGTTTCACAAACCAGTGACTGCCCGCTGAAAATTAGAGAATTTGTACAAGAAGGGCACAAAAGAAAAATTCTCCCGCTGCCTGTGAGTATTTAGTTGGGTGTGGTTTTCCTCCCTGTTTTAAACTCCTCATTTTTATTTGGTGATATCTGCCTAATCCATTCTTTCAAAAGGGTGATGTTGATGTAATTTGTGGAGGCCCACCATGTCAAGGCATCAGTGGGTTTAATCGGTTCAGAAACCGTGACGAGCCACTTAAAGATGAGAAAAACAAGCAAATGGTGACTTTCATGGATATTGTGGCGTACTTGAAGCCCAAGTATGTTCTTATGGAAAATGTTGTGGACATACTCAAATTTGCTGATGGCTACCTAGGAAAATATGCTTTAAGCTGCCTAGTTGCTATGAAGTACCAAGCACGCCTTGGAATGATGGTGGCAGGCTGCTATGGACTGCCACAGTTCAGGATGCGTGTGTTCCTCTGGGGTGCTCTTTCTTCCATGGTCTGTTTCATACCTTGCTGTTTTATATGCTTTGCTAGAGTTATACTGCACTGTTGCTGCTGGCTAATCAGGTGTATTTTACAATGCAGGTGCTCCCTAAGTATCCTCTGCCTACGTACAATGTTGTAGTACGTGGAGGAGCCCCTAATGCCTTTTCGGTAACTGCTATCACTACTTTGAAATCCTTTGGAATGTGTAAAAATCTGTTGACCAACTGAATTTGTTTACAGCAATGTATTGTTGCATATGACGAGGAACAAAAACCATCCTTGAAGAAAGCTTTGCTTCTTGGTGATGCAATTTCTGATTTACCAAAGGCAAGTTTTGTCAAGTTCATACATTTCTCAATGTGCATGCAATCTTACACTTCTCTGCAGGTTGAAAACCACCAACCTAATGATGTAATGGAGTATGGTGGTTCCCCGAAGACGGAATTCCAGCGGTACATTCGACTTGGTCGTAAAGGTAAAAGGCCCAGTGAACTTTGCTGGTTCACCTTCTCCATGAATTTCAGAAGAACCATCTTTTTTCTTGGTGCTTTGGTACTTCTGCAGCAAGTTCACTCTTATTATTCTTCCAGACATGTTGGATTGGTCCTTTGGTGAGGAGGCTGGTCCAGACGAAGGCAAACTCTTGGATCACCAGCCCTTACGGCTTAACAATGATGATTATGAGCGGGTTCAGCAAATTCCTGTCAAGAAGGTTGGTGTCTTGGTAGCATTTGTGCCTTACTTTGTTGTTTCTCCTGAAACAATCATCACTCTTTCCTATGTCAGGGAGCCAACTTCCGTGACCTAAAGGGCGTGAAGGTTGGAGCAAACAATATTGTTGAGTGGGATCCGGAAATCGAGCGTGTGAAACTTTCATCTGGGAAACCACTAGTATGTGTTACTTCTTACTTCGTGCTGTTATTTCCATAACAGTGCAACATTTATGTCATATATTCAAACTCATAACTGATGAGATGCTGCAATTACTCTAAGATTCATGGTTAAGAAATGATAAGATTTTGCACAATTCTTTTGTTATCTAGGTTCCTGACTATGCAATGTCATTCATCAAGGGCAAATCACTCAAGTAAGTTGCAAAATGGCCCTGCTTTTTTTTTGTTTTTGGAAAAAGTAGGCTATTGGTTACTTGTCCTTACATATGATGTTGTAGGCCGTTTGGGCGACTGTGGTGGGACGAGACAGTTCCTACAGTTGTAACCAGAGCAGAGCCTCACAACCAGGTCAGTTTCAGTACAAACTAAAAATCCCTGCGTATTTAATGTTAGTGTTGTCCGCATATAATCCTGATTGAACATGTTCACAGATTATATTGCATCCGAATCAAGCAAGAGTCCTGACTGTCCGGGAGAACGCAAGGTTACAGGGTTTCCCTGATTACTACCGATTGTTTGGTCCAATCAAGGAGAAGTAAGTTCCTCTTTTCAGTTTGCCTGTACCTGATCTAGTCATTCCTGAATGTTGTCAGCAGTAAGCTATTGATCAGTCAGTTACAGCTCTTGAAATCAGAAGCAGGATCATGCTGCATTGTAATCCCTTGCTTCTGAACATGTGTGCTTTCTCTGATGGCGATAGGTATATTCAAGTCGGGAACGCCGTAGCTGTCCCTGTTGCCCGGGCACTGGGCTACTGTCTGGGGAAAGCCTACCTGGGTGAATCTGAGGGGAGTAACCCTCTGTACCAGCTGCCTCCAAGTTTCACAGCTTTGGGGCAAACTGCGGCGCAGGCGAGGGCCTCTCCTGTTGGCACCCCTGTAGGGGAGGTCGTTGAGCAGTAAACAAAAAAAAAAAAAAAAAAAGAGCTGAGCTGAGCAGGCCAACAATGGCAGGAGCATCTCTCGTTGGGCCCAATTCGGGCCCATCCAATAGCATGTTTACCAATAAATAATCAGCGCATCGTGCTGATTATTTATGATTGGAGATGAATGTAGGGAGGGTGCACTCGAGCTCGAGTGCTTTGTTGTACTGTACTGTACTGTAGGTTGAGGTTTCAAAACATTCATTCATTAGCCCGCCTCTATGTGGCTGATGTGTCTCGTGTCATTTCATTTTAGCACACAATCTGCTGATTTGAGGCATCGTCATGTATGTGTCTTGTACCATTCATTCCTGTTAAATTCATGTAAGACAACGTTTGTTCAACGCCAGTAAGTTTTCATCCTCTGTAGTTGAGCAGGGACTGAAATAATCTTTGAATGTTTTGACTGATTGAGTTGTCCTGTGTAATCTTACTATAGTATTTACATTTATTTTTGGCGGAGTGTTGGGAAGGCAACTTAGGGCTTCCCCAACGCTCCAAGGTGGCGTGTTGCCCCAACCTCCAACTGTGCATCAAAACTTTAAATCAGCTAGAGTAGTGTGCATCAAAACTCTAAATCAGCTAGAGTAGTGGTTTCGCAGGTTAGATTAGTCTACAGAAGAACTGATGGCTCCATCTGACATAAAGTGCAAGCTACTACTTAAGTGGCGTGTTGCAAACTTGTGGCTAATAGGAGTGAACAACTTTTGCAGAGAGAGAGAATCTTATGGCATGACGAGTGAGGGGACCATAAAGAACAGTGGGATTGATGGGATCCTTCAGATAAAATAGTTGTATGCCTTGTTGAAAGTTTATCAGCCTCAAGATTTCTTCACATATGTGAATATTTTATTTTTCAGTGAGGCATACGCTATTGCCCTTAGGATGAGCACCTTTATGGTATTGTGCAAAAAGATTGCCTGGTTAGCAAGACTGGTTGATCCACTTTGTTTGTTTGGCAACAAGATGAGGCAAGTTGAGTATGTGATCAACTAGATCATGCATTTGTTTTATTTTTACTATGTTGACATTCAAATTGGGCCTATGCTAACTTTAAGAGGCTCATGCCAATTTTGACCTAGTCTAAGAAAACTCTATAAAGCCATATAATAATAGTATTACACTGGTTTTCCTACGGGATAAGATCATAAGACTACTGCTACTCCTTATAAAATAGGGGTACATGTCTAATTGATCTTTACAATTAATTAATATAATAATTAATTATTTCTAATACTTTTTTTACCTCAATTGTTCATCTCTAGATCCGACGACCAATGATAATGCTCTAGGCTTGCTACTTCCCTATATAATGCTTCACGTTCTGTCATCACTCTACGGGTAGTCGGTAGTCATACTCCAAATACTGCGTATTGGTAGAAGATGTAAGTGTAACTATGCAAATGCAAATCAACGTTTGAAGCAGGCTCAACCTTGTTGGCAGCAGAGAAGCAACAAGGCAAAGGTGCTGTGCTGTCCTGCTAGCTAGGCTACTAGTGCCACTGCTAGTGCTACTTCTGCTGCTACTACTACTCGTTCATGGCACCCCAACACAAGAGGAGCAACACGATGACAACCCAGCACAAATTTAAGCGAACTCCAGTAAGTTTATTTTGATTTCACCAGGGCACGGCTGAAGCTATGGAGGACTGCAAGGACTAGAACAGGTCACACACAGGCGGAGGAGCTGCACATTCAGCGTCGTCGGATCCACGAGCCAGCAAATCTGCAGGCATCA
Source organism: Chrysopogon serrulatus (assembly GCA_015844335.1). Taxonomy (NCBI): domain Eukaryota; kingdom Viridiplantae; phylum Streptophyta; class Magnoliopsida; order Poales; family Poaceae; genus Chrysopogon; species Chrysopogon serrulatus. The sequence goes on along the minus strand of JADLZL010006969.1, from coordinate 86,485 downwards.
TCAACACCATCACGTCCGTCAGAGTTGAGAGCGTACGGTCGATGCATGCATGCGTGCAAATGAGAGTGTCCAGGCACAGGCAGAGCAGAGCTTACCAGAGCCAGCCATGGACGTTGGCGTCCTGCTGCAGGTTGGGCTGCCGCGGCTGGAGCCTGTACTCGTGCAGCTGCGGCGACAGCTGCAGCGCCGTCATCGACGACTCCGCCGCGTCCCGGCCGTGCAGCTGCTGCTGACTCTGGCTGCCACTGCCACTGGCCCCCACGTCCCACCACGGGAACGACGGCCTCGGGTTAATTCCCACCATCTCGCCGACCTGCTGCAGCTGCTGCTGCCCCCTAGCAATAGCCTGGTCCTGTTTTTTCACAGATCAACCACACAAGCAGGTGCATAAAATTTTTGGAACAAACATGGGGATCACTTGAGGAGGTCAGGAGAAGGGGTTTTCAGTCTTCTTACCATGAGGCACAGGTAGCCGCTCTGCTCTCCTGGCATGTGCATCTCCTGTGAAAATTCAGGACGAAAGAGAGAACCCTGTGTGTCACAACTCAGTTCTTTTGAACGAGAGATGTGTAGAGGATACCAAGAGACGGAGGAATGCTGAGTACCCTTTGGCGAATCTCGAGCAGCTGCTGGTCAAGTAGCTCTTGCTGCCAGAAACAAAACAGGGTGTTCAGCTTTAGCCTCAAGAGTGTTTTTTTGTAGGATATATAAAGAAACTTCAAGGCTACAGGTGCTCTAGTCTGTCAGCTTGCTAGTTAGTGCTTAGTTACCTTCCTGAGGCGAACTTTGTACAGCGAGAACTCGATCTGCTGCTCAAGGTTGTTCAGATCTTGAACGGAGAATGAGGCCAGGTCCTCTCCCATGTACTGTGCCATGATCATCCTCAGCCTGTTCCTTTCATCCTTCATCCTAGTCGTCTCCTGGATGATTTTCTTCATGGAAAATGAGGGGGAAGAATATTAGGGTACATGATTACATCAGTGGAAACACAGAGATCAGTGTCTTGGTTCAAGAGAATCGCCGTACCTGCTGGATGTCCATCTCCTCAAAACGGGTGCTAGGGGCTTTCAGGTATCTGTCAAAGATGCTTGCTATTCTGCAACCAAAAGAAGCACTAATATATAGTATGGTATAGAAACTTTGTAAAACCCCTGATGGACACTCAGTCATAAGATACTATTGAAACTATCAGCCGTTAGCAATTTGATACAAATCTTATACCACACACCTGATCATCATCATCATCATCATCTCTCTCTCTCTCTCTCTCTCTCTCTCTCTCTCTCTCTCTTTCTCTCTTATTGAAGACTTCAAATTGTATATTTAAGTTAAAAGGTCCCATGATATATGATGAGCAAAGAAAGAGAGCGTTCATGTAGGGGCTGCTACATTGAGGGCGTATGACCGCTGCTTGTATATAAATACCTCTTTTCCTATCTTAATCGAAAGGCAGAGCTCAGAGCTCCTGCCATTGCTTCCAAAAAAAAAAAAGCATGACAAGTTATAAGATTGTAGTTGGTTGGAAGAATTACAACACAGTTCTGAAGCTCTCATGAAACTTTGATGTCATCATTAAAGTCTAAAACCTTATAGCAGAATAAGCAGAATCTTGTATGTTACTAAACAAGTTTCAGAAATTCCCACCACAAGGTGTCTAGAAAAAAATATGACAAGACAACAACATACTGGTAACTACACCACATCTGAAACTCCTACTTGCCCATAAAAATGAAAACGGAGTGCTAGAGGATTTCAGGTATCTGTCAAAGCTGTTTGCTACTCTGCAACAAAAAAAGAAACAGCAAATGTATGATTTAGGAATGTATAATTGGAGATATAGAACTCCAGACGGTTACTCATTATGAAGGATGTCATCGTTGAAACCAAATGACATAACATGGTACCAGTCTTATACAACTTATTAGCTGATCAGTGTCGCATTGTCTTCGCAGACCAATGCATGTTAAACTAAAAGGTCTGGATGCTAAGTTAAAAGATTACAATTGGTAGGAATAAATCAGTTTTAAAATGCTCATGATACTGTGGTGTTTTACCAAAACCATACTAAAAAATAAGCTGAATCTTGTATATTGCAAGACATATCCCACAAAAATTTGAAAACAATGTATACATAATTTGTTCAACTGGAGATAGTAAATAAAAAAAGAATAATTTGTAAAATTGCAGAACTACTTAACAAGCTTAAGGATAGTAAGAAACTTCAACCACATGATCTTTGGTATATGACAAGACAAATACCATAGCGATAACTATGCCATATCTTAAATTTCCTACTTCCCCTCAAAGATGAAAATGAACAGAAGGATATATGATATGAAATGGGAAAGAATGTTTCACGCACCTCCATGGAGGGCTGGAGTACTCATACATCCTGCCACTTCCAGAGAATATGATGACTCCGATTTGCGCATCACAAAGAATGGCTAGCTCGTTTGCCTTCTTGAACAACCCCATCCGCCTCTTGGAGAAGGTAACTTGGCGGTTTGTTGGATTCTCAATCTTCTTCAGCTCTACTTTTCCACGCCCCATTGGTACAGCTTGGTGCTTCTTCTTTCCTATTCAACCTAATGCTTCAGGATACCAAAGTACAACCATGATAAGAAGCAAATAGAGATTTCATACGTGTGAGAGGAGATAAAAGCAAATGGTCTTGAATCACCAAGATCATGAGAGATAATAGCAAACAGTTTCAGTCTTTCAGATGCAGGATAGGATAGAAACTTGGAAAGCTATCCATGCAGGCACAAAAGATAGTATAACTGTGCAGTGCAGTGCTTATATTTAATTCCCTAATTTTTGAACTTCAACAAAAGGAAAGGAAAGATTGGTCCAGACGAATCAAACTTTCATGAAGACCATGGATTTAAAAGCTCGAGAAGATGAAAAGATTTCATAAGCACAAAGGACGAAAAAGATTCCATATGCATGACCAAGAGATGATAGCAAGTGGCTTCAAACCATCAAAGTCATGAGAGATGAAAGCAAATAGTTTCACATGCAGGTTACAACGGAAAGTTATCTATACAGGCACAAATGCTAGAAGTTTGCAGTGCTTATATTTCAGAAAAAGCAAAATTTCATGAAAGATCAAATGGATTAAAGCATGCACAGGTCTATAAAATAAAAAAAAATCTAACAAACAGCATTTGTGCAAAATGTTCTTGTGCTAAGTTGAAGAATGAGAGTATGAGAGGAAGTGAGAGATTTCATGGAGGAGTGGTATCACCTGTATCTGTTTCTTCTGAAGATAGAGGGAAGCAAAGGGGGTTTGGTTGCCTTTATACATGGTCTGCAGAATTCCTCATCTCGACTTTATTTTTCTGAAAGCCATTGTTCACATCATCACCTGTCCTGCTGTCCCACTAGATATCACAGATAAGGAAAATATCAAACTATAAATGCAGAGATTAAGTAAATGGAGAAGTTTATAGTACTTAACTTTACTTTCTATTGTCTGTACGGAGCAGACTTTTAGCCTAGCATGTACGCTACAGATCTCTATCAGGCACTATCACATCCAACAACAGTATGTGCCTGTGACTCAACTACTTGCAAGTAACGCATGTTGTGCAGCATGTGTGTGTATCAGAGATGACACCAGATGACTGAAAATGGCAATGCTGAAAGGCACAAAGAACCATGCTGTGGACTGGTAACCGCCCATAGCAGATGATGAGCTTTGCATCTAGGCTGCATCTATAAGATGGCAAGGCTAGAATTGACCAAGACATGGAATAAGTAGGGCCAATAATGCTTTCCAGTTTCCATAGGTAGCTTCGGGTCCACACTACACACCTACTTGATGTCAGGCATAGTCATTAGTCAAATACATGACATCTCACATATATCCTACTATGATTTTGTTGTTGGCACCAAACTAGAGTTCTTGGGTTACAATTTTCGGTTATCATGGCATTTTTCACTCTCCTAATTCAAAGAGACAAATACTAACTTACATAAATGCTTCTGAGATGGGATAGGTTTGCTTATATTCACCACATATCATCAGTCGTTTCAAAGATACTGCATTCTAAGTGCTAAGATGAAAGCAATATTTATTCATGTAATAATCATAACTGGTTCAGAAACTTTGATTTGCTCAGCCTTACAAGACAGTTCCTAAGGGAGAGTTTCTTTCAGAAAGAAACTTGTGAACTAGTACCGTCAGAGTTCAGATCATTATCCATGAGTCATGATCAAAGACCAGCAAAACAAGATGGTAGAAGAGCTTTCTTAAACTGGATACCTCCAAAAGAGTTCACCGCACCATCGTAGTGACTTATAAGGCAAAGAAATGATTCTCTCCTTCTCATGCGGCAGTTGAGGCACAGGAGAATCACACGACTTTGCTTGCCTGTCAGTGTCTGGTTTTCTTTCTCTTGAGGATCTTCATCATGTTCACACCGGCTATGGTATATAGTTGTTACATGTTTTGTTACACATATAAGCCCTGTCACTTTCCTGATTTTGCAGTAGCTACAACTTTGAAATGTCCATTTGCAATGTTTGACACATATATTTAGAGATTTTTAGACTGAGTTATATTATTGAACATAACACCTCATTGACAATATGAAGAGATGAGGGACAATTATGCTGTGTTTTGTGTCCACAGCACATCATGTGAACATTCGGCAACAAACATTTTGGCTGGCGTCACACATCAATCAAAACATTCCCAATGGAACTTAGAAGACAAAAGGCACTGTAAATATTTGAATTACTCAAAACAAACTCGCTAATTGGATTACAAGAGCGACATAGACAATAAAGTTATGTCATAACATATTGATTGATGCTACAGATCACACAAATGCAATCACAATTTGCTGGATGGTACACCAACACCAGAGGTCCTAACCTTCTTCTCAACAACCTTTGAGAGCTCTCTAACTTCCTCCTTGGGAATATGGCGAGGGTGACTTAACCAAAGACCTCCATCAACCACCAGTGTAGTCCCATTTACATATTTGCCTGCAAACAAGATTACAAAATATGTCAAATGTCTGTGTTTCAGCTGAATTCTAAGTGTTTCACTGCTCTATTGATCCCTTTAGATTACAGCAAAAAGCCAAAAACCACAATACAGAACAACTAATTCTATTAGCTCCGTGGAAAGATCTTTGATATGACCTTCCTGCATCAGAAGGAAACATGTAGAACAGAACCAACCTGCATCAGAAGCAAGGTAGAGCGCAGCCATTGCTATGTCCCGCTTCTCCCCAAATTTGAATAATGGCATCATTTCTCGCAGCCCCTTGCTCATCTCTTCAGGTGCAAGTTTCCTCAGTCCCGGGGTGCCTTGAATTGGCCCAGGTGCAATCCCGTTGACTCTAATGTCATAATCTGTTCCCCATTCCAGAGCAAGTGATCTTGTGATGCTATCAACCCCAGCCTATAACAACCAATCCATTAGAAAAAAAAAAAAACTGTTTCTTCCAATTATTTTCTCTTATTAAGGAGTGGTTCAGAGAAGAACCAGGTACCTTAGCAGCAGAGACATGAATTTGGTACCAAGACGCAGTATAATGCAGTGTTGCACTTATGTTAATGATTAGGCCACCAGTGGAAGGACCTTTTCCTGGCCCACCCTTTTTCAGATACTTGAGTGCTTCATAGCACATTGTGTATGTACCCAAAGTGTCGATCTCAAGAACTGCAGAGAGAAATTTTGTCAATGCAAACTTCTCTGAAAAAGCGAAGTAAAATAAACAAGTTTTTGATCTAGCATAGGCATGGAGTTGTTGATCTAGCAGGCAAGCACAATTGCCCAAACCAAAGAATCAGTGTATCGCTGACAGTTGAGAACAACTGTAACAAAGAGCTTCACTGAATCTGAATGGAAACAGGATAACACTTTGATGAAGTACCAGTCCGGAATCCCTTGGGCGTCAAATCCTCGGGGGAAGCAAGGAAGTTGCCAGCTGCACCGTTGACAAGAATGTCAAGCTTGCCGAAATGCGCAACTGTTGCAGCGAGCACTCTGGCTGCATCCTCCTGCCTGCGGACATCTCCATCGAAACCAACAGCCTGCATGTCACACCAATCTTGGATGATTAAAGGTCGCTGGTTTATATCTTTATCCTAAAGAACCACGGTTCAAGTATTCAAGATAAGCACACTAAGATCACTAAAAGGAGCTAGTATAAGGGTTTTATTTCACAAGTTAGGCACATGCACATGCAGTTCTGAAAACGCACTGCATTCGTCAATCAACTAATTCTAGAGAATAGCAATCCGACCAATATTCCTTACCACATGACAGGCAACATGCACGGTCTAGCAACTCAACTTCAATAAGCTGTTACTGCTAGTAACGTTAGTTAAGGTAGTATAAGCAGAGAGCAAAAGATCGTTTTTTGCCCCCCAACTAAATAAAGAACAGAAAGCATAAACGGAAGGCCGGCAAAAGCAAGCCAAGAGCCCAAGAACCGATGAATCGATGAGGGAACGCACCTGGAGGCCCTGGGACCGGAGCGCGGCGACGGCCTTGTCGAGGACCTCCCGGCGGCGGCCCATGATGGCGACCTGCGCGCCGTGGCGCGCGAGCTGGGCGGCGATCTCAAAGCAGATGCCGGATCCCCCGCCGGTGACCAGCGCCGCCTTGCCCTTGACCACGTCCGCCCGGAACGGGGACTCCATAGCCTCAGCTCAAACCTCGCGCGCGTCGGCGTCGGCGACGGCCTCGCGGTTCCGGAGGCCTCCGGGAGCGCAGATGGGGAAGCACCGAACGAGTAGTTGACAGTTGGCTGGTGGTTACTGGGTGATGGTTCGTTGGGGATTGGCAGGAGGAGGTCCGGCGGCGGCAGCTGGTGAAGTTTCGCGTTGGCTGCTATAGCTGCCGGCGCCGGGCTCTGCCCGTGGCGTCTGGTTTTAATACTCCACAGACCACAGTCCACACGACACAACCCACACCGCGGCGGCGTTGATCTTCTCCTTCGAGTTTTCCAAGCCGGCGCTGCATTTTTTATTTTTTATTAGGTAAATGAAGCACTGGATAGGCGCTAAGCACGAAGGAAAATTCGAGGGAGAAGATCACTAAGATCAGTCAGTCAGAGAAGGAAACGGCGTCACTTTCGCGGTTTCGCTCCTCCTGCTCTGCTGCTCGGCGTTGATTATCAGACAGTTCTTTACTTCTTTTATTGCCCTGTCAGTGACAGCACCAGCATTAGTTTTTTTGGGTTTCTCATGGAGATTTCCGTCCACACCTGGCAAGGACTCCAGTTGCTACACGTTTTCCTGCACAATCCCGCAAAAATTCTCCCAAGTTCGACATGCACATGCATTGAGTCATTGACATTCCTCATCGACAAAGCGAGAACAGTGGAAGTTGCAGTTTGTCCACAACACATCATCATCATATGAATGTGTTGATTACAAACACCTTCTTGTTGGGATTGCATACCAGTCATCACAATCAAACTGTCTCTAATGCGATTTGGAAGACGGCAACAGTAAAATATTTGAGCTTGCTCAACTAAACAGACAGTGCTCAGCTCGCTTACATAATGCCATGACATAACCGGTGACATGGCCAGATTGACAGCAAAGGATATTGAATTAGAAGTAACCTAAATAAGAGTGATATATGAGAATTACGTTAGTCAGCCTTCAAATCATTAACACAGAGCAGAATGTTCAGCCTCCAAGCCACCTCGGTGATGACGGTTGCTCAGATCTTCTCACATGTTTGTATGCGCAAATCATTAGTCTCAATTAGCATGCCTGTGTCTGCGTATAATCCCAGCAGCACTTCAGAATATTCACTTCAGATTTCTCAACTGAAATCACCACGTTCTTGGGTATTTCAAGCCTGTCCTCTATTACTCCAATACCAGAGGACAATGACAGAACATACAATTCCATAGATTATTCTTCCCTAACTTAAGTAAAGTTGTAGATGATTCTATAGATTTTTCTTTCACAAATATAGTTTATATAATGAATTCAATTCCGAAAATTCCAGGGAGCCAAACGGACTCTAATATAAAATCCTTTGGACAACCATGTAAAAATCCCATCTTGTCAATCCCTAGAGGAGCAACCTTGTCCAAACCAACCTAAGCAAATATTCCATTCTCTGCATTATTTTGAACTCTTACACTCTATCCATTCTAAATTATAAAATATTTTGGTTTGCTTTTGCTATGATTTATACATACACTATATCTAAGTGCATAGTAAAAACTATAAATCTACAATAATTTTGCACAAGCTCCACAAGTTTGGACTTGGCATTTAATAAATCTAGTACAATGAGAGCCACCATTACCAGGTACGAGGGAAAGCCTCAGCCCTCAGGGGAGGAGAGGTGACCTGTCTCAAGTGGAATGTTAAAAGATGTAACTATGGGTTGCGTGTCATTAAAACTAGTTTATATTTGATTAAATTTCTAGTGAATACTATTTACATTTATAGCTTCAAATTAATTTATTAAAAAATATTTTCTAAAGAATCTAGTGGTAATTATTTGATACCATAAATGTTAATATTTTTATCTAAAACTAATCAAACTTTAGATACTAAACCATGATGCTAGATACAAAACTCTTGATATATATAGTCGTCTGGACACCTTTTGGAGCAAGTGCCACATTCTCGTAGCAAGGTACGATGGCCCAATAGCGTGTGCAGGTAGCCATCAGTCCACTGGTCTTGACAATTGGTTTCGCAGGTTAAATGTAACCATTGAATTTGGGACAGGCATTGGCTCATCAGTACACATGCAATTTCACCCATTTCCTAAAGTACTTACAGCTCCGGACGGCCAATTTGCCATGCTTGGCACACATCTTTGGGTCAACTATTTGCATGGAGTTGCAACAGGGAGGGGGGCCTGGGGGGGGGGTGGGGTGGGGAGCTAAATCTTCAATATAACCCTTCCATTGACAATCTGAACAGACAACATGTGAATATTTGGCAATAAACACCTCTTGGTTGGAAATTGGAAGACAACAGTACATATTTGAGCTTCCTCAACTACATAGATTCTGGTCAGCCGGCTAACAAGCCATGTGCATGGACTGGTGGCATAGCCAACTGACTACAATACTGGTACAACAATATATGTATATGATACAGAACACACCGAAGGGCTATACAGTCAAATATGTCATCACAATTTGCTGGATGGCACCCCAAAACCAGAGGCCCTAACCTTCTTCTCGACAACTTTAGAGAGTGCCTTCACTTCCTCCTTGGGAATATGGCGAGGACGACTCAACCAAAGGCCTCCGTCAACAATAATTATAGCACCATTTACATACTTTCCTGAAAATCAGATTGTACCACACATCAAATGTCTGGTTTTAATCGTCAACAAAATAAAAATGGCTACGTTTTCATGTGAGGATATTTTCTTTTTCTTCCTCGACATGAGGCTAAAACTTATCACAGATCAACCAAAGGGGTTACATTTTGACTACTTAAAAGGCATGCATGAATATAAAACAGAAAAATTGTTAGTTTAGTAAGTGTGGACACAAAGTCTTCTGGATAAATTTCAGATAAGTAGATGCTCAATACTAATGAAATTCTGTGTATAATGCCTTCTGATAATCTGGATTGAAAACAGGAAAGAACACAGTCAAGTGACTAACCTGCATCAGAAGCTAGATAGAGTGCAGCCATTGCTATGTCCCATTTCTCCCCAAGCTTAAATAATGGCATCGTCTCTCGTTTCCCCTTGTCCATTTCTTCAGGCGCAAGTTTCCTCATTCCTGGAGTGTCTTGAATTGGTCCAGGTGCAATTCCATTTACTCGAATGTCATAGTCTGTTCCCCATTCCAGAGCTAATGATCTTGTGATACTATCAACAGCTGCCTATAGAAGTCGATTAATCAGGAGAAGTATGTACTTCATCGATTTTCTCTTGCAGAGCGGTTCAGAGAAAGTCCAAGTACCTTGGCAGCGGAGAGATGAATTTGGTACCAAGCTGCAGTGTATTGCAGCGTTGCACTGATGTTAATGATGAGGCCACCAGAGGAAGGACCTCTCCCTGATCCACCCTTTTTGAGATACTTGAGGGCTTCATAACACATTGTGTATGTACCCACAGTGTCAATGTCAAGAACTGCAGAGAGAAAATATTGTCAATGCAAACTTCTCTGAAACATAGTATTAGGGGCTGTAGTACAATAAACAAAAGTTAATAGAACTGTAGTTCTTTAGGTAACAAACTAGCACAACTACACAAACTGAGACAGTGTAATAATGACAAAAGTGTACACAAAATTGGAATGAAGAATAACACTGAATCAAAACAAGGGCACATCATGATGGAGTACCAGTTCGGAATCCCTTGGGCTTCAGATCCTCTGGGGAGGCAAGGAAGTTGCCGGCAGCACCATTTACAAGAATGTCCAGCTTGCCGAAATGCTCAACCGTTGCTGCGATCACTCTGGCAGCATCCTCTTGCTTGCGGACATCTCCATCGAAGCCAACAGCCTGCTGACATGAAAATTACAGCATCAACCTTCAAATCATTCACAAGTTCGATCGCACAGAAAGATGCTAGTATTCTAAAACTAAGACGACAAACATTGTAAAGACTACAGACCCTCCATGATAGACTTCACAGGGTTACAAATCCTGAATTAATGGTACAACAGTGCAGAATGTTTGCCCTCCAAGCTATCTCGGTAGTGATGGTTGCTCCTAGCAAGGTGGTTGCATGTATTGCCCCAATCACTAGATCAAAACTCCCCATCCTCCTATATACACGTCGATCCTCATGTCGGTATTTGCGTCTCATGAGATCTATTAGCGTGGCTGTCTAGTCTAATCCCATCAACTCTTCAGAATAGTCCTGTTCACTTTAGATTTCTCATTTGAAAACACCATGTTCATGCACGTCCCAAGCTTGTGAAGAGCACCTCTGCTTCTCCTATACCAGAGAACAAGGGCAGCAGATCCATGCCATTTAAAAACATTGCCTTGACTACTGAAATACAGTATGAAACAATGTTCACTTGGAAAGAATTGCCTAGAGACCTATATTTCTTCATCCTACTATTCCTCTAATATGATCCTTTGAAAAAAAAAAAATCATCTTCTCAAGCTCCATACGAGCAACCTTGTTCAAACTAACCCAACCAATATCTATTTTCTACAATCCTCAAGGGAGGTGCATCTTCATTATTTGTATTGTAAAGGGCTAAGGGAAACCAATATAACAGTTTCACATTAGCCACACAAGTTTGAAGGCAATTAAACCGTTCCCTTGGGTCCCAGTCCCATTAGTACACCACTTCTTGGTACAAGGGAGGAGGAGAAATGACCTAATCTCAAGTGGCGTGTTATGTATGCATTTTTTTTTTCTGGCAACTAAATAAAAGTGTAATACAGCAACTCAGCCAATAATTTACCAGTATAGTTTTTGCACAGGACATTGCAGGACTAACCGATTCTCATCTTATCTTACTACTGAAACTAATTGGCACTTTGGCAGCAAAAAAAGGAAAATAGCTCCCATCCCCCACTCCCAAGTCCCAACCCCAAACCGAGGACGAGAGCCCAGCCCAGAAACACAAGGACGGCAGTGGTAGGCAGAGCGCCATAGCGGGAGGGAGTCTACGGGAGGATTACGTGCGTGCGTACCCTGAGCCCCTCGGAGCGGAGCGCGGCGACGGCCTTGTCGAGGACCTCGCGCCGGCGGCCCATGAGCGCGACTTGCGCGCCGTGGCGCGCGAGCTGCGTGGCGATCTCGAAGCCGATGCCGGAGCCCCCGCCCGTGACCAGCGCCACCTTGCCCCTCAGCAGGTCCGCGCGGAACGGCGACTCCATTGCCTGCCTTCCCCCCAAGTCGCGTTCCGGAGAGGCGGAGACCTTGGGCCTTGGTCCCCTTGGTGGTGGGGGGACGGGCGCAGCGCAGCTGGGGAAGAAGACGGTTGTTGGCAGTGGTTGATAGTCGACAGATTGCGTGGCCTTGTCTTTGACACGCACGAGCGAGTCATCAAGGAAAACGTGGAGTACTTTTTTTTGTGTGTGATTCTCATTTTTTTTTTCTACAGGTAGCGTGGAGTATTACTCTCCTGTCAAAATACAATTTCACTTTGATTGACTGTAACATAATGACATCTATTGGTTTAAATAGAAGTTGGGTCCAAACATATTTCATGGAAAAATGAAATGAAATAAATGAACTAGACAACGAAATCCGATTTAGAGCAAAATTAAAATAAAATTATAGTTTACAGCAGAAGGAATATTCGATAAATCCCAGAGACTTAATGAAGCGTGTCTTGTAGTTTTTCACCTTTTTTTTTATCACAGTTCTGCAGAATTATTAAGTGAGTGATCATCACGCCCTGATAAGATGCAGGCCCAGTCAGGCCTCCAATCCCCTCCAATCGCTTGGGTTGGGGTAGAAGCGAACAGGCCCAATCAGTAAGTAGGGCCCGGTACGATTGTAACAACTGGATTTGCAGCCCAATTCAAGCAGCGGGCAGAAACCGGCCCAGTTAGCCCTATATCGTTATATATAGATTTGGATCCGTGTACGCGCGCTCAGCCGTTGGAGTCCGGGAGATGCAGAAAGGAAAGAGGCAAAAGTAAAAATCCCGCTGCCGGAAATCCCTTTTCCCCCTTTTGGAATTTTTGTTTGAAGTGGTCCTCTCCCTGGTCGCCACACGGCCGTTGCCGGAAATATATATAATATTAGAACGGATCTCTTCTCTATCTAGAAATCACATATCCTAATTATAGTTTTCTGGAGTATATGCTGGCCGGTATGTACGACGTGCTGGAAGACAGCGAGTCAGAAGAGTTTGTGTGGATGGATCTCTATATGCTTTACTTGATTTCCTTGCGAATTTACTAGAGACGCCATTAGCTAGCATGTCTTGATGATAAGACCGTTACCTATACTCGTATGTTGTCTTGATAAGACTCTCCTTTCCTCTATCTATTGTGTCTCTCGGTGAACTTCTTTCGCGAAGGTCTCGGTGACAGTGTGTCAGTGTCAAGTGTCATGTGTCAAGATTCGTCGTCGTGCTAGCTAGACAGACCGCCGCCGGCGACAGAGAGCCAGATCGACATGCTGGCTGACTATTGTAACGAGCCAGCAGGGTGGCCGGCCGGCCGGCGAGCACGACCCCGACGGCGACGGGAGTCCTATCCGATCCGGCCGCGCGGTCCACGTCGCCGGCCGCATGCTGATGCACAGCGCAGCGGAATTTTCTTCCTGTGCATCGATCCGATCCACGCATGCACGATATGATCAGCGCCGGCCGCCACGTATACATACATATATACCGTGCGTCCTTTCAATTCCTTCTTGTCGTACAGGAATGAAACAGGAGCCGCGCCGGCGCCGCCGTCGCGTCGTGCCATTAACTGGGTCTCGAGGGATATGCCAGAATATACCACGCGACTTTTTTGCGCCAGGCGATCGAGGCCGGCCGGCCGGTCTTCGATCTCTCTCAGCTCGCGCGCCATCGCCATGCATGACAGCGGCATGCATGCATGCATGAGCGACGAACGCGTTGCTCTCTCGATCGAGGCCAGGCGCCATGGCGCCATGCATTCATCCATGGTGGCTGATTGATGCCGATCGATCGAGGACGATAATGACAGATGAATGCCGCGACCGATCGAGGCCACGGCGGCCGGCCGGCCACCTGGTGCCAGGTACTGGCCCACAGTAATAATAATGCTGTGATCATTAGCGAAAGAGAAAAATTGCAGTTGAAGAGAATAAAACCTAACATATATATGCATCATCGATCTAAATCTAATTAACTAACTGTTTACATGCATGGTGAAGCTCCAAAAGCATCCGGGCCCTTCACACAATTTGTTTCAGGACAACATTTGTACTAAGTTAGCGTGCACCAATGATTTGAGCCTATAGCTAAAAGTGTTAGACGACAATAGTACCTCAACACAGTGAAACAGAGAAAAGACGAAATGATGCCGTCGTCTCCACTCTCCACTAGGAACAACCTTCCTTTTCTTATCTTCTGCTCGATGTAATGCGACCAGGGTGAAGCTAGATGGCTTATAACCCAACATATGTCACACATGCACTCACAGGCACTCAGAGAGAAAAGAGAATAAGCGATAGTGAGGGGAATACTCATACTATCAAGTACTCCCTCTGTCTCTGAAATAAAGCTTCAATTCTTAGAATTCGTGTCAATCAAATTTTTTTTTAAGTTTGACTAATTTATAAAAAAATTAATATCTATAATATAAAATAATAAGTATCTTATAAAAATATATTATATGATAAATCTAAGATACTAATTTGATATCATAAATCTTAGTATTTTTTTCTAAAAATTTAGTCAAAGTTTAAAATTTTAATTTAAAATAACTCTAAAAGTTGAAACTTTTAGGAACAAAGCGAGTATCAAGTTATTAACAAATAAAGTAAAAGTAGCATAGCTGATTAGGTTTCTTAGTAAAAACTTGCTCACTTGGATATATAGTCACCGATTTGACACAAGTGCTTGTATTTTTTTAAAATACTCTAGACTTTTTGATTGCTATTCTTTCAATGATAAGTGGTACGCTTGCCAACAATAAGACGTACATGGTAATATTATCATCTCTGCTTCCCAAATTTTTAGATATATATATATATATATATATATATATATATATATACACATATACATATACACACACACATACACACACACATATAGCAAGTAGGGTTGTGCTCCCTCTTTGTCTTTGATCATTTAATAAACACATTACTCGCCATATAGAAAGTATATATATAAAAAACGAGCTCTATCTCAACACCAGTGCAAAAAATTAGCTCCAGTCCTGATTGGGAAAGGGATTTAATCACTTCACGTTCGGGATTATGAATCCTTTGGTTGTTTGCAACGGACTAAAAGGTCCGCAAGGCTAAAAAAATAATTGGTGTGACTTGAACCCAAGATCCCATGCATTGTCTTGCGCATTGCTTTCTACACACCTCCACGCATAGTACATGTGAATTTAGTTGAGATACATTCCCTTTAAATTAACTCGTGGATGACCTTTTAGTTCCGATTGGTAACACTAGCCATGAATGGTGTTACCAACCTATTAATGCATCAAGAAGCTGTTCGGTAGGATGATGCTGGCTGCTGGCTGATGCTGGTACGGTTCGGTAGGCTTGCGCTGGCTATCGTTTTGCTTAACAGTTGGAAACCAGCAAAAAATGGGCTGCCGAACAGCTTGCAAGGCTCTTTAGTTTGGACTTTAGTTGGGACGCTTTCCCTTTAAATTAATCTGTGAATGACTTTTTAGTATGGATGAAAACGGATCGGATATCACTAATACCACATTTGTTTTCATATTTCTGTCCGGATTTGTATTCGAATACGGATAGTGTCATCCATGCCGGATGGGATACGCTTGGTTATCGACATCATAAATATGCGATTTGAGTATTCGGATACGGATACGGTACCGGATGTTGAATATCCGGACCCGGATACGGACAAATCTAAACCCATCTAAATGAATTCGGTCGAACGGACGGTCGGATAAATATCCATACTATTTTCATCCATACTTTTTAGCTCCGATTGGTAACACTAGTCATGAATGGTGTTACCAACCTGTTAATGCATCAAGGCTCTTTATTCGGGTTGGTAACACTAGTCGGGACTAACCAAAGGTCATCTGACATATATAAAATTAGTCTTAGACCCAACTCTAGTCTGGACTAATGTGCTGAACCAAAAGTTTGTTCATCACTACCGGTGCAAATTCCACTCTCGTTATATTATCATTTTTACGAGTCATCTAATACTATCATGGAGAGACAAATACATACGACCAAGCAGATTTTGTTCGATCGGTATGGCTGGCCAATGAAAAAGTAAGGCAATCATGTATGATAGATTAATTAATTGGAACCAACGGATATGATAAATTAACTCAAATAATTGTGCTATAGGCCTACAGTAATCTATGTAGGCGACCGATAATTCTAGTTTTCTTTGAGTGCATAATATATATACAAAATGAGACCTATGTACGTAGACAAGCTGTGTGTTTTGCTGCTGACATTGTTGTTGCATATATATAGTCACCGTACCTCTACGCTCTATGTTCTAGTTGAGATTTATTACCGTTCTAGTAAAAAATGAGGTTGGTGTGAAAATTTCATTGTTTTTAGTGTCTCATCAGTTTGTGCAAACATGCATATCTCGTATAGTAACATTTGCATGCATTAATGGGTCTGTTTTGAACAATATGGAATATATCCACATAAAAAGCCTCTATAGCAACAAACACGTTTAGTTTTTTACTGACAATACAACCAAATAAACCCTAGCATACACGATCTTCCCCCATCCTAAAATATAAGGTATCTAAGTAATTTTAAGACATATAATATGGTAAGGCAAATGATGCATATAAACCTCCCTGATTACTATATTTGAGTTGGTGATAGACATCAATGATAGGTATATATGTATACATGTATGTTTGTACTCCGTATGTGAATATTGCCTTTTATAGAGTGTTTATTCACCTAGAGTATCTTATATTTTGGAATAAATTTTGAATTCTCAGTTCTTATATTTCAAGATGGAGGAAGCAATAAAGAAGAGAGAAAAAAGAAATACTAGCTAGGAATAGCTGAAAATAAAAAGTTTGACAATTCACATTAGAGAGACCAAATAAGGCCTCATGTACACGATCTAATAAAAAGAGAAAAAATGCTTGCTGACAATAGAAAGTTTGACTTAGAGAGAAGGGTTGGAAAACCTGAGGAAGCACGTCACCTTGATAATTCGATGACCGAGCTGATCACCATGTGTTAGTGTTGCATTTTTCCTAAAAAATATAATGCATACATCATCTATTGGGGCGACAGCTCCATCTCTGTTCTCTGAAGACATCGTACTCGTGTACATAGTTGAACATTGGCTAGAGCATAGATATTACTAGTAATTCTAGCACTATCTCTCTATTTTAATTTGGATAGACATTCTTAACATCAAAACTACATGGGGGTATATTCAAATTCAGCTCGTACCCCTGACGTAAATTAAAGGCCAAGGCCGTACACTGGTGACACCTGCGTACTACCTGCTCGCCCGTTCTCGCGAAATCCGGCCAGTTGAGTTTGTCTCAATTATGCACATGCAGTGCAGCTATAATTAAGGAGTTTGTATGGGATGGGAATTGATTAATTAGGCAAGATATGAAAGATATGCAGGTGTGCGTTGGTATACGTGGACTCTCTTTTTAATCCGGAAGGAGACAACAATAAGTTTTATGGAACAAATTTTACCAATTTTAAATCCCATGATATATGTTTCTTTGGAACGAGTAACAAACTAATAACTCAAATAATGATCGCTAGGTGATGAGCATCTCCTAATTGTGCGGCAGTGTTTGTAAGCGACCAAATAAAAATTGTTGGTTTCCGTGAGTGCATAGTGCAAAATTCCTCTCGCAGATGCTCTTGTTGTTGACACTTAAAAAAGGGACACCCCTGAAAAAGAATTATTCCTTTTTGCAGATGTGCCTCACTAATTGCTTGGGTCACCAAACTTCTTTTATTATTGTTGTTTTCTGGTTTTTACATCCATATTGATGTCCAGGCGCTCATGATGGACGAAGGCCTTGCTTGGAGGACTACTAGCTAGTTCGCTAATTTTTAGTCTCTAAGAATACAAACAAACAGACTAATTGTTATGTAGTTCACTAATAAATTGTTGATCCATTAGTTCATATGGTGGATAAGAACTAATAATAGAACTAGTTGTTAGTCCCTAAATTAAATTCACGAACATACATGGAACCTAAGATTTCTTCTCTATCAATTTCCTACTATATGTGCCGTTCAGTTCACAGCCTTTGCGGATATGCACATAACCTAGAAACATCAAACTAGCATCCCTCTGGTCACAAAACATGTCGTTTAAGAGGAGATTTGGTAAATAAAACATCAATAACTTTTAAGTTATTTAGTTTTGAAACATGTTGTTACTAAAGTTTGAAGATTTATAGTAAAATATACTTCCAAAATCTCACAAATTTGAAGAATATTTTTTAAAAATATATATATATCTAAAATAAATATTAGCGATTGTACCAAAGACGGTGCAAAGTCAAATGTGAAAAGTATTTTTACCAGAGGAATAGCGTGTAGCGACAGGCATAGTGATCATCATACTTTGGAGTTTTGTGAGAGTTTAACGTGAGACTAGCTCGCTAGTCGCCAAATTAAGTGCGCTTCACTCTCACGCCTTTTGCTTTCTCTCTGCATTGTATGAGACACACTGCAGGGTTGTTGTCTAGGAATTTTCATCAAACAAAGCAAAAAAATGCGGTTTACCAGAATGACACTTAACATCATCTAGCGAACTGTTTACAAGTTGACATTCCTAAAGCAACAGCGCCCTTCACCCTTTTTGTTTCAAAAGACAACGAAGAGATATTTTAAGTAGCTGAGTTACCGTGCACCATTGAGTTGAGCCAAAAAGTGCAAGACGATAGACCTCTCAACAGGTTAGAAACAGAGAAAAGATGTCTCCACTAGGAACAACCTTTCTTCTATCTTTTGCTCGACGCAATTTGACCTGGGTGATAGGTAGCTTATAGATAATCCAACATAGGTTCTGTTTGAATTCATTAATTATACCTGCTATTAGCTTCATGGATGTAAACGGAGCTGTACTCAGTACTCACATGTTAAGAAGCCGGCTTAGATATTGCAGTAAGATCTTCTAATACAGATCGAAAAAATTCTTAAATCTCTGTCCAACTCATATGCAATGGCACCTTAATCTATGTGAGAATGACTACAACCGGACCATGTTTTAAACTTGCCGAACCATGTTTTAAACTTGTGCTTTAGGTTGGGATAGACAGAGGGATTTTTTTTAATCTAGTATGAAATTCATTTCCACATGGAGTCAAACTTAGAACCTGAAGAATGCTAATGCACCCTTATAACCACTTATGGCATGTGTTGGATCTCATGACCAAATTTTAGCTAGTTAATTTTTGTCTCAAGTTAGCTCTAGTGCATCCAAACAAGAGAGCTAATAAGTGAGTTAATTTTTTAGCCAAGTCTTCAACTAGTTGTTAGCCAACTAATTTTAAATTCCAGCTAGTAACTAACTAGCCATGTGTATCAAACATGCCCTTACCTATAGACCCATTTGTACTCACACTATCACACATACAAATACTCCTAGAAAAAAGAGAATAAGATAAATGAAGAGAGGAATAGTCATCCTATCATCAAGTATCAACCCACCAAGAAAGCATATATGGTGGCCAGGCCTGGTGGAGCATGCATCACACCACCTGCAGAGAATAACATCCACTTACAGACACTTATGCCATCGTTCTCACTCATTCAGAGAAGCCATTCAGGCTATCCATGACTCGTGTGGGGCCTAGGCTAGGGCGCTAGGCTATGGCCATCCATTCCTTTCAGGTGTTCTCACTGTGCCATGCCTCCTTTGTCAAATGAAAGGAGGGCAAAAGCTATGGCCATCCATTCCTTTCAGGTGTTCTCACTGTGCCATGCCTCCTTTGTCAAATGAAAGGAGGGCACAAGCGTCACTTTCTGCAAGTTCATATTTATAAACGTTTACATGTGGGAAACATTTGCATACTTTTGAAACCTAACTTGGTGAAAGTTCGTCTCGGCTTTATGAAACAATTGCCGTGACGTAAACAAGGCCTTGGTGATGTAGGCGCAGTGGCTGCACCTGCACTAGCCGCCGCGCTCGCCGTCTGTTCATCAGCTGCCTCGGATGCTGCTTCCTGCTGGTCCTGACGCAAATCTTGGCATATTCAGAACTAACCCTCAAATGAAAGCAAGAAAAGGCGTATTCAAGAAAAAGAGAAAGCAAGAAAAGGCAGGCAGGTCTTGCAAACATTTAGTACTTCTATGTTCGACTGTACTAGTGCGGAGTATAGTAGTAGTAGTCTCGAATATTACAAGAACTAGAGGCTTTCTACAGAAAATATTTCTTTTCTTTGCAATGGCCTGTGTCTTTGCATGTGGTGGTGAATCGCATGCAATTATTGTAGATGATAAAAACATTTTTTTTTATTTGTTGGTGCCGAGAAAAGGTCACAGGAATTAGTTCCGGGGCATAATTCCCTGCATTATTACTTAACAAAATTATCGCATTGCATTCCAATTCCCTTGCATAATTGCATCGCCTTTTGTTCGATCTGAAGAATATAGTATGGAACAGACACAGCGAAATTCCTACAGCCTAGCTACCAGCATGTTTCAGGGCCGGACACCAACCACCAAGGTTTCATATGTAGGCCTCCCTGAAGGGACCAGATGGTGGCAGATGTGACTGTTTTATCCGAAATTGTCCTCTTTAGTTTTTAATGCTATGAAAAAAAATGAACATTTGTAAGCAAAACAATACTGAATCTCTAGAAAAGGACTCATGCCTGGCTACCATGGATGGGGAGTTTTCAGGTAGGTATGTGTAAATGATCTCTTGTATGAGTACTCTGCATCTAGTTACTGGCACGTACAAGATGTGTTTAATACTATTTTAATTCTTTTCTAAGAAGAGTATAAAATAGAGAGGTGGTAGTATTAAAATACAGAAGGCGGCTCAGACTATAGATCACTGAACTTTTAAAAAATGGCACCCCACTAACTGACTATTGGCTGTTGTTGGTAGTCTAGAGTACTATAGAACTCCAGATACTATAGAAAAATCCCAGAGAACCAACAATGTCAAACCACAAATTTAGATATCCCAAGTTGCAAGTAAGCAAACAACTATCATGCCATCCCAGACTACTAACAGACAAGATGAAACTGGAACGAAATACTAGTTTAACTGAGGAGAGGCGGTGACGAATCTTGGATCCTCAGATCACCAAAAAGATTAGGACCTGATTAATCAAATAATTTATGAAGCGGAATCAATGCCACTAAAAAAACAATTTTTTTCCTACTAGAACTGGTGGCTGACAGTGACTTGCCATGTCATGATGCCAGCATCAGCACTCCCCGTGGTTTTTACTGCCCGGTACTCCGGTCTACAGCCATAAGCAGCCAGCAGCCGGGCAAGAAGTAGCAAGCTGCAAGAAGCGCAAAACTTCTCCTTTGCTCTCTCTCCCCCCCCCCTGTCATCTTCTTCCTCTGTTCTTCTCCTTGTCTGTAAGTAGTGGCAAACTTGCAATCATTCATAACCGAAGGCAGGAGCTCTTTGTCATTTAATTCTAGACCGAATTCGTGGGCGCGCCCCACCAGCCTGCCTCCGCTCCTCGCAGTGCCTAGACATCTGCTGCTCCTGCTCCTGGCAGTATTTCCTTGCCTTCTTTCGTTCCGCTTGGTTGGGTATTGCTGCTGCTTCCTCCATTCTCCACCTCAACTCCTCCTCGTCTTCCTCCTCCTCGCGCAGCTCTCGTGCTTCGCCTGTTCGGGACGGCCGTGGCACCAGCGGCGTCAAAATTCTATTTCCGGTGAGCTTTTCGGAGGAAAGGTTGGGTTTTTTTGGTTGGGATTACTCGTGGGTACAGCAAACAGTGGCCCATATCTGCTTATTGATTTCGGTCCGTGCTTTTTGGTTGGTACGATTTCTCGCGCTTCACTGTCGGACCGAAGATTCCATTTTCGTTTCTTGCAATAACCAAAGCGGTGCTTAGTGGGGAGATTTGGCCGGAAGGCTTGGTGCCTGCTTGCAAACACCAAGAATCGAATGCATGCACCGGTGCTGATGCGAGATTCGAGTCTGGAATTTGAGTTTGAGATCAAGCAGCTGTGGAGTCTGAATACCGGTTCGTAGGACAAGATTTCACATTCGAGGAACTGTTGCTGAGGGGAGAAGAGGTTAGAGGTCAATGGCATCGCTGTCAGAAAGTGAGCTGACAAACCGGGGAAGCATGTGGGAGCTAGATCAGAACCTTGATCAACCCATGGATGAAGAGGCGGGCAGGCTGAAGAATATGTACAGAGAAAAGGTCTGGTATTTCTACCTTTTCGTGTCGGTTTTATTTTTGTTGCCAAGACTTGATTTTTTCCCCCTCAAAAATATATACTTGCAGTAGATGTAAGATTAGCTGCATGTGACAATCCATCTCATTGTGCATGTGCAGCCCATTCTCGGAAAACTTGATTCTGGAATAAATGCAAACATTTCAACACCACTGCACTTTGACTGCACGAGCATGTATTGTTTCCAGTTGTAGAGGACGATTGAAGAAACTTGTTTCGACTCCTGGGATCATACTACTCTTTTTCCTAACTAAGGAGCCCTTTGTTGTAAACAAGTCTATGGTTCATTCTACCTGAATGAAATCACTACGAGAAAAATATCTGATAGTCTGTGATTTAAGTAAATAGGCTGGTAAATCAAGAATTTCTGTTGACTGTTGTTTCTTTACTGTTGTTTTCTTTCATGCAGAAGTTCTCATCAGCTTTGGTACTACGGCTGGCATTTCAGAGCCTTGGGGTGGTCTTTGGTGACTTGGGCACGTCACCTTTATATGTGTTCTATAATATATTTCCTCACGGAATAGGTGAGGATGAGGATGAGGATGTTATTGGAGCCCTTTCCTTGATTATTTACACCCTCACTCTCATACCGCTTCTGAAGTATGTTTTTGTTGTCTTGAGGGCAAATGACAATGGTCAAGGTAAGATGCTTGATCCTCACAGTCCTATTTTGTTTGAAAGGACAGCAAGAGATTTTCGGTAAGTTTTATCGCACGGAAGGAAAAGAAAAATTACAAGGAACAAAGTGCAAAAACCAACTTTTTCCAATAGCCCCTTCACCGCAGATGGACAACAATGTGCAACCAAGTTTTTATTTAAAGGAAATGTCTAACTAACCCCATAAGATTTAGATGCCTTAGTGAACTACTACTCACAAAACTTCTTAAAGAACTAAATTTGTATACATTAGAAAAAAGAGTTTTATGGTGCTTGGGAATTGTGATAGCACATCACACTTATGGCATCACATATGACACCTCTTGAATTTGTTAGAAGAACACCTTTCTCTTCTTGAGAGATGCCAGGTGCTAAAGGCATTTATATAATGCTTAAACTTTTGATCTGAGATAATTTTGCTAGTGCTCAGCGTTTGCATAATGTGTGACTCCTAAGGTGACAACATATTGCACTTTCTTGCACACTTTCTTGCAGGTGGTACATTTGCTCTTTACTCCCTATTATGCCGTCATGCAAAGATCAACACGATACCTAATCAACACAGGACTGATGAGGAGTTGACGACATATAGTCGGCAAACCTATGAAGAGAATTCAGTTGCAGAAAAAATAAAGAGATGGATAGAGTCACATGCATATAAGAGAAACATTCTTCTTATTCTTGTTTTAATTGGTACTTGTACAGCAATTGGAGATGGAATCCTTACACCTGCTATATCTGGTACTCATGGTCACTTTTTTTTTACAATGCTAAGCATCAAAATGTTTTTTTAACTAAATCTGATGGTTGTTAGGATGTGACTTATGGTTTTGTGGTTTCTGTAGTTCTTTCTGCATCAGGTGGCATTAAGGTCCAGAATCAGAACATGAGTACCGGTATGTATTTCCCATCTTATATTATTTTTTTGTGTACTGCAACTTATTCACCAAAGCTAGTTTTTATTGCAACAGTGGAAGAAAATTGCTGTAGTGCATATCTGTTTCTGTTGATGTATGCATCACAATCTCATCAAACATCAGTCCTTTTCAGTTTTACTACAGCAGTTCCAAAGTCCTCATCTATCTTTTTCTTGATTTAATTTAACATAGTAATATTGATATTGTTTTCCTCTGCATCTTGCAGATGTTGTTGTGCTCGTCGCTGTGGTCATCTTAATTGGATTATTTAGCATGCAGCACTATGGAACAGATAAAGTGGGATGGCTCTTTGCACCAATAGTTCTCCTCTGGTTCATCCTAATTGGAAGCGTCGGAGCTATAAACATACACAAGTATGATAACTCTGTGTTAAAAGCATACAACCCAATATATATATACCGTTTTTTCCAAAGGAGAAGGAATTCCGACATCTGGACGTCTCTGGGAGGAATCATGCTTAGCATCACAGGTCAGAGACGGATTACTTTGCTTTTTTTTTTTGGGTGGGGGTTAAGAAATATAGCTTGCTTATGTTTCATTGCCTCTAGTATATCCATTCAAAAGCAATTTTTTTTTCTGTGCAGGAACTGAAGCGTTATTTGCTGATCTCTGTCACTTTCCTGTGTTGGCAATTCAGGTAAAAGCCTTCAGTACCGAGTAGCCATATGTGTGTTTAGTTGTGTGTTTGCTGAAGTGAGGATATGTTTGCAGATTGCTTTCACCTTGATTGTGTTTCCATGCCTTCTACTGGCGTACACAGGGCAGGCTGCCTACATAATTTCCAACAAAACACATGTGGCTGACGCCTTCTATCGGTCAATTCCAGGTCCCCCTCACCCACGACATCATCATACAGTCCTATTCACTACTAATTTAAAGGCACAGCTGTCCGTGTGCCACCACACCATGTCTGCTAGGTGCACACTTGCAACATACGTAGTGCATAACGCATTATTGATAGTGCGTATTGTCACTGTGTGCGTACTAGTGCTTTTCTGCAATTCGGTGCTGATAGTGATATGTTTGGTCATTGCAGGTGCCATATACTGGCCAGCCTTTGTCATAGCAACTGCTGCAGCAATTGTTGCGAGTCAAGCCACCATATCTGCAACCTACTCAATCATAAAGCAAGCTCTTGCACTCGGTTGCTTCCCCCGCGTGAAGATAGTCCACACCTCGAAGAAATTCCTTGGGCAGATTTACATCCCTGACATCAACTGGATCCTTCTGGTTCTCTGCATTGCTGTAACTGCGGGATTCAAGAACCAAAGCCAGATAGGAAATGCATATGGTGAGGTTTCCTTTTCATCTGAGAACCAAAATATATCGTTTTCTCTCTGAAATGAGAACAAACAACAGTTGGTGCTGAACTTTCATGACATGACCAGCACTGCATAATGCATCAGACAACACTTTAACAATCCACTCTTTCATATTGAAAAAAAAATTGAGCAGGCACTGCAGTGGTTATAGTCATGCTAGTGACGACATTCCTGATGGTGCCCATAATGCTGCTGGTATGGAAGAGCCACTGGATCCTCGTGGTCACCTTCATCGTGCTGTCCCTGATGGTGGAGGTTCCCTACTTCGTGGCGTGCATACTGAAGATCGACCAGGGCGGGTGGGTGCCGCTGGTGGTGGCGACGGCCTTCTTCCTCATCATGTACGTGTGGCATTTCTGCACGGTGAAGCGGTACGAGTTCGAGATGCACAGCAAGGTGTCCATGGCGTGGATCCTGGGGCTGGGCCCGAGCCTCGGGCTGGTGCGGGTCCCCGGGATCGGGTTCGTGTACACGGAGCTGGCGAGCGGCGTGCCGCACATCTTCTCCCACTTCATCACCAACCTCCCCGCGATCCACTCGGTGGTGGTGTTCGTGTGCGTCAAGTACCTCCCCGTGTACACGGTGCCGACGGAGGAGCGGTTCCTGGTGCGGCGGATCGGGCCCAAGAACTTCCACATGTTCCGGTGCGTGGCGAGGTACGGGTACAAGGACCTGCACAAGAGGGACGAGGACTTCGAGCGGATGCTCTTCGACTGCGTCCTCTTCTTCGTCCGGCTGGAGAGCATGATGGAGGGCTACTCCGACTCGGACGAGTTCAGCGTGCCGGAGCAGGCGCCCGGCGGCGGCTCCGGCTCCGGCGGCTTGGCGTTCCTGCAGGGCGTGGGCGAGCGGACGTGCGCCACCATGTGCTCCAACGGCGAGCTGAGCTTCTCGTCGCAGGACTCGATCGTGCCCGCCGCGCAGTCGCCCCTGGCGCCGAGGGGGCTGCGGCTGCAGTGCTCGGCGTCGGCGTCGGTGGGGCAGGGCAGCGGCGGCGGCGGCACGGTGGGCGACGAGCTGGAGTTCCTGAACCGGTGCAAGGACGCCGGCGTGGTGCACATCCTCGGGAACACCATCGTGCGCGCGCGGCGGGACTCGGGCGTCGTGAAGAAGCTCGCCGTCGACTACATGTACGCCTTCATGAGGAGGATGTGCAGGGAGAACAGCGTCATCTTCAACGTGCCCCATGAGAGCCTGCTCAACGTCGGCCAGATATACTACATCTGAATCTGAATTGAATCTGATGAGAGGGAGAGGCTTCATTCTCAGATCAAATCCAGAAATCCTTGTCTTTTTTGTTCCCGGGTGTAGGATATATGTACATTATTATTGTATTGGATCTTGTACATAATAAAACAATGAGCTCCAGACCTCCAGTGGTGACAAGGCGACTGCCGTGCGCGGGAAAATGCTGCCGTGGCGTCTCCGACGGCGACCGGCGTTTGGGACACGGGCTGCGACGGCGACAGCACGAGCACGAGCACGGCTCCGTCGAATGAACTTAAAACCGGGGGGCTTACAGTTACATACGTGCCTGCGAATCGTCGGTGGCGCCGGTTGTCCTCCAGTACGCACGGCGGATGGCCAGACGTCGTCAGGCGGCGAGGGTGCGGGCCGAGAACGCGGCCAGACTCCGAGCAAGTACGAGGACGAGGAGTCGAGGAGGTTGGAGGGCGACTGGGAGTGCCGCTCGCACCACTCGCTGCCGATCCCCGGCAAATCCACGTCGCCTTCGACCTCGACGACGGCGGCGGACGGTGAAAATGTGTAAGTACAAACAATGGGAGTGGGATCCGATCCGAACAGAGGAGAGGAGGGAATGTCTCAAAGGCAGCAGGGTACACACACACCGAGGGCAAAACCGAGGTTGCAGAGCTCTCTGCCTGACTGCCTCGGTCGTCGTCGGTGTCGCCGTGCCGCCGTCGCGCGCCTTTGGCTGGTCTGGCCGTTGGCCATGGGCACGGCCTTTTTTTTTTTTTTTTTTTTTTGAGGAAATGGGCACGGCCTGGTGGTGCGCGTGTGGTCCGCACTCCGGCCCATGCGGCATCGCACTCAGAGGCCCTCTGTGTCCTCGGCAGGAAAGGCCCGTTGACCCGCGCGCGCCTCGCCAACGCCCATCTTATTGGGCCGGTACCCATCACCGAGCGGCGAGTCCGGCGGTCGTGTGGAGTCTTAGGTTACGCGCGCTTGGCGCCGGCGGCACGATCAGTCGGGCTCTGTTTGGTTCCATCTTTTACGGGCTTGTTTGGTTAGCTCTAATCGTCGAACAAATCTTACATGATTTTTTCGAATCAAGAGACACCTATTGAAGCGTTGGCTTCAAAAGTTTAGTCAGGCTATTGTATGCACATAGCGCGAGAGAGGGGTACAACTAATGTAGTTACTCCCTCTGTCCCTAAATAATTGTCGCCGTGGGATGCGTGCCACAAGTTTGACTTGATTTATAGAAAATATATACAATATTTATATCTTCAAATAATTTTGTTAAAAAACTAGATTCAAAGATCTTTCCAATGATACTAATTATGATACTAATCAATGATATTTATTATTTATTAAAATTACCGGCATTTTTTTCTCGGGAAGCGAAGCGACAGTTATTTAGGGACGGAGGGAGTACGATGCTATAACAGTGCAGTTGAACACTGGGCCGCAAGCTATGCCCTAGCGAACGGACGTAGAGATAGGGGCCATGCCCTACCAATGGTGGGTGTGGCTCACTTCTAAATAAACTATCTTTAATTTTGACCAAATATGATGTGTAAAAAAAATTAATATTTATGATATATAATTAACATTATTATATAGATATTTGAATGTATGTTTTATAATTAACTTATTTGGAGATATAAATGTTGCTAATACTTTCTATAAATCTAATCAAACACTCAAATAAACTATCTTTAACTTTGACCAAATATGAAAATATTAATATTTATGATACATAGTTAACATTATTGTATAGATATTTAAATGTATGTTTTCTAATCAACTTATTTGGAGATATAAATATATCGCTAATACTTTCTATAAATCTAGTCAACCATTTAAGTTTGAGTAGCATGAGTCCTCTAACGACTCTTTATGGGATGAAGGGAACAGGTTGGATAGGGGCGCGGCAAGTGTACAATATGAGTAGGTCTGGGGCCGGTGGTGGATGGGTTAAGCGGATGCAGAAATGGTTGTAGACATATATTGAGAATCAAGGCTAGACGTGTAAAAGAAAAAAAGATGGAAGAAACTGACATATAAACTCCAATGGTGATAGTGACTATATTATTCCTTTCTTATATTCTTTAAAAATAAACACAAAATATAGATATTCTTATTCCCTCAACCAAGCCCACACAGATAAAACCATCTAAATCTAAAATCAAACTGAGCTTAAAGCTGACCCTGTTATTGGCAAGACCCCATTAAGCTAACTCTCTGTTATATTAGAAAGATGATTTTGATCTACCGAAATTTGACATTTTACTACGTGTATAATGAAATTTATTTATGATATCCATTTTGGTCACATTTAGATTTAGATCCCGTTGTGCTTGGGTGGAGACCAACTTTCTTTAGAGTTTCTTTGGACGAATGCAGAAATCTTCCAGGGATTATGTTAAAAAAATTCATGAAAATTAGTTTATTCTTAAGGGAAAAAAACATTATAAATAGAAAAGGTTCCCGCATTCCAAAGTGTAGAAGACCTATTTGCTCTAACGCTTTTCAAGACAGCCGTTCTTTCCTGTACCCTGCACCTGCCTTCTCTCCCGTTTTCCCCTCGGTGCGCCGCCGCCACGCCCAGTAGAAAGCGTAGCCATGCCGCTCCACCTGCTCTCGTCCCCGGCCGCCGCCGCCAAGCTCACCGCAGGCCTGCGCGAGGCGCCTTTCCGCCGCTGCCACAGCTTCGCCCCGGCGCCGCGCCACACGGTACGCCGCGCTGCCGCCCTTGCTGCCACTCCCCTGCTTGCTTTCTTCCCTCCCCTCGTTGCTCGCTTCGGGATTTTAATCACTGTCTAGTGAGCGTGCTGCTGGTTTCCTGCAGGACCGCGTGGCCCTGTCGTCGTCCCTCTCGGCGGCGGTGCGGTCTGCCAGCCCCGCTGTTGCAGCGGCGCAGACCGAGCTCAGCGGTAAGTAAAGCATATCTTTTCTTTGTTCATGTGCTCTCCTGTTTGTCGTGGAGCTGTATGGGTAAAAGATTGCCTTTTGTGTACCGTGACCGAAGGCTCTGTTCAGCCGGCTGATAAGCTAGATTGGATGCTTCTCACCAAAGACTGAATCCAACGGAGCAATTTGTCTAGTCGCTTATCTCTATTCTTTGATATCCTAGATTGGATGCCCCTCACAGTCACAGCTGATTTCACTTTTCTTGCAATTGAATTCATTAAAGGGATCAGTTACGTGTATGAATATATCTACGCTGTAACTGCCCATAGAATCGTGCGTGTGTTCTTTGATCCCTGTTGTTACCTAACTTACTGTGGGAGACTTACTTTGGGTTTATTAACCTTTTTTTCTAAACAAAGGCAGGAGCTCTACTGCTCAATTAAGTCGAAAGAATATTATGTACAAGCTGGGTTTATTAACTGATGGCGGTATCCTACAGTTTCAGGAAAGAAGCAAGTATTGATATCATTGTCAGATAAAACAGACTTGGCTTATCTTGGCAACGGTCTTCAGGGTTTGGGGTAAGAAGCTGTCTTTATCACTTGTTTCCTGAATTTTTCCGCCAGGGTATTTTAGGTAAGAAGCCTGATAGGTGATACATGTTATTTATGTAAATAGTACTTTAGAAAAAGTATGCAAGCTCGAGGAAAAAAATAAAGTAAAATCCTAACCTGGACTCCTAGCTCATAAACAATGTTTTGCCCACATAGGTATTCCATCATCTCTACTGGTGGAACAGCATCCAGCCTGGAAGCAGCAGGAGTCAGTGTAACAAAAGTTGAAGAAATCACACATTTCCCTGAAATGGTATGAACACCTACAAAATGTAGTAATGAACATGATTCTTTGCTCGTGTTCACATATTGTTTGCCTGTCTTGTTATTTCAGCTTGATGGAAGAGTGAAAACATTGCACCCAAGTATACATGGTGGTATTCTTGCCAGGAGAGACCAGGAGCATCATTTGAAGGCACTAAAGGATCATGGAATTGGTATTCCATCATTTAACTTATGAATTTTAGTTGTCACATAACAAGGTTCAATCTTGCTGCTAACTTTGTAGGCCAACAAACTGTGTCTGTATATGAACTAAAAACTCTTTTCTTGGGGCACAGGGACATTTGATGTGGTTGTGGTGAATTTGTATCCCTTTTATGACAAAGTCACCTCTGGTAACATCTCTTTTGAGGATGGCATTGAAAATATTGATATTGGTGGGCCCACAATGATCAGAGCTGCAGCCAAGGTAACTATTTCTGGTCTTGGGAACATTTACCATGCAACTCCTACTACATGATTGCCGTTTATTTATGCATTTGGGACATAAACTGCAATGCAACATTGATACGCTAAATTGTTGGCGTACTTTAACTATGGATGATTCTGTTAAATTTATTTTCTGTGTTTTGACAGAACCATAAGGATGTTCTTATTGTGGTGGATCATAATGATTATCCTGCTTTACTGGAGTACCTTAAAGGAAATCAAGAGGATCAGCAGTTCCGTAGGATGTTGGCATGGAAAGCTTTCCAGCATGTTGCCTCTTACGATTCTGCTGTGTCAGAATGGTTGTGGAAGCAATCGAATAAAGGTACACTGCTTCAGTAACAGACTGAATAATTGAATTCATTATTATAATAACTGGCTATTGGATTTAGCAGCAGCCTTCTCAAAATGCTGATAGCATCGCTATAGTTCACTATTTCCTGGTATAACCTGCCATTTCCTCACTAGTGGTTACAACGGCAGCTCTCCGAAGTTGCTGTATCGCTGCTATAGCACCACTATTTACTACACGGATTGAATTTTTTATATGGCTATTCGTAGGAGAGATGTTTCCCCCAAGCTTTACTGTGCCACTTGAGCTGAAGTCTACACTTCGGTATGGCGAAAATCCTCATCAGAGTGCTGCGTTCTATGCTGACAAGAGCCTTTCTCTTGTTGGTGCTGGTGGCATTGCCACTGCTATTCAACACCATGGAAAGGTAAGATTCTGTATGGCTAGATTCAGTTACTCAAGCAGCTAAGCAGTTGTAATACATTAGAACAGCTCGGATGATACAAAACTTAATTTGCCTGACAAGGCCCTAACTTGCTAGATACACTGCTTATGTTTAGTCGTCCAGTTACATACAGTTGAACTGTAATGTGTACTCTAAAAATCTTGTTATACCGTATAACCTATATTCTACATATCTTGAAAAAGCTTCGAATAAATAATATTCTTTTGCAGGAAATGTCTTACAACAACTACCTGGATGCGGATGCTGCATGGAATTGCGTATCAGAGTTTGATAGTCCTACTTGTGTTGTGGTGAAGCACACAAATCCATGTGGTGTTGCTTCACGACAGGACATTCTTGAAGCTTACAGGTTAGCTGTAAAGGGAGATGCTGTCAGTGCATTTGGTGGTATAGTTGCATTCAACACGACAATTGATGAGGTATTCAGCATGCTGCATCTTACTCACTAGTTACTAACATTACTGGCGACTTCTATTTTTATATGCTACTATATGTTTAGGATCTTGCAAAGGAAATTCGTGAGTTCAGGAGTCCTACAGATGGTGAAACACGGATGTTCTATGAGATAGTGGTTGCTCCTGGCTATACAGAGAAGGGTCTTGAGATTCTCCGAGGCAAGTCAAAGACGCTGAGAATACTCGAGGCAAAGAGAAGTGGAAAGGGGATGCTTTCTCTTAGGCAGGTGAATGGTGGTTGGTTGGCTCAGGAGTCTGATGATCTAACCCCTGAAGAGATCACCTTTACCACAAAGTCTGAGAGGTCTCCGCAAGAAAGCGAGCTTGCCGATGCCAAATTTGCCTGGCTTTGCGCAAAACATGTCAAGAGCAATGCAATTGTGATAGCCAAGGTTTGTGGTTTCCTCTCTGTTATCAAATTAAAATTTGCAAGCTAATATGTACTGCTTGTTTAATCATTGAAACCACTACACATACCCCACCGGATACTGTGTTTGTAGAACAACTGCATGCTGGGAATGGGCAGTGGCCAGCCAAACAGACGAGAGAGCGTCAGAATCGCCTTCAGGAAGGCAGGAGAAGAGGCCAAGGGAGCCGCATTGGCTAGTGACGCCTTCTTTCCTTTTGGTGAGTGGCAGCACAGTTCTTGTTTTCATGTTTTGTTATTCCCTTGATGAGGCTATTTGGTTCTTGATTTTCTGGGGAGTGACTTTGCCGTTTTCCTGCAGCCTGGAACGATGCTGTTGAGGAGGCGTGCCAGAATGGCATCGGAATCATCGCTCAGCCAGGAGGCAGTAAGAAGGACGAGGACGCCATCGCGTGCTGCAACAAGTACGGCGTCTCTCTCGTCCTCACCGGCGTTAGGCACTTCAAGCATTAGCACCGGCGTAAAAAAAAAAAAAAGCATTAGCAGCCATGCCGATGGCTGCTCGTCTTAGCTTAGGGAGTTAGGGGAAAAAATGAGCTCGGGGTGACATAAAATAATAATTAGGAGCTGCCCTGACTGGCTTTCGTTTCGTCACGGTACTGCAAATTTTGGATTCTGTAGGCGTAGGCTTTGCTGGGTGAGCTCGTGGGAAAAGTTTCTCCTGGTGTCGAATAAGCTGATGGATGGATGTATCGTTAATGCCAAATGAACCCAACCTAGGCTCTTGCAAGTTGC
Source organism: Chrysopogon serrulatus (assembly GCA_015844335.1). Lineage (NCBI taxonomy): Eukaryota > Viridiplantae > Streptophyta > Magnoliopsida > Poales > Poaceae > Chrysopogon > Chrysopogon serrulatus. Next base: position 53,797 of record JADLZL010006969.1, on the reverse strand, counting down.
AATAGCACTATCTAGTTAGTAATGAATATTTGGATGTCTGAATGTTTCAAGATGTCTTCGGATATATTAGGAGTTTAGGACTGAGATATTCTGAGTTTGCGGCAAACAAAACCATGGCATTCCTGAAGAACTTGAAATGTTTCGCGGTGGATAGACAAGTTGTGCAGGCATGCCGCCTATTGCCTCAGTCCCTAAATAATTCTCGTTCTCGTTTCCCTATAAATAGTTTTGACTAATTTTATATTAAAAATATTAATATTTATGTTACGTAATTAATATTATGACGGCGCTATTATACACCTAGTAGCTATTACTGACAAATACTATTTCTAAACCATATTCAGTTAGTAGTCGTCAGTACTATGGAATACTAAATAATACTAAAACACAAATACTGACTTTGTTCAATATTAGTCAGTATTAGGTAATGGGTGTAGAATAACATGTATAATTAATATTATTAGAATTTGATAGATTGTTGAATATATTTTTATAATAAATTTATTTATAGATTTATATATATTTAAATGTTGCACATATTTTTTTTTATAAATCTAGTCAAACTTACTTTTTTTCAAGCAAAAGTATGTTATGTTAACCCAAGCAGAGCGGTTGGGTTGACCTAACAAGTATGCATGGACACAATAAAATCGCTTTGGAATTGAAACGCAGGGCATACAGGAATTTCACAAAATCTGTTTATTTTCACAGGGAAAAAAAGTACATAGGAAATAGGAAAATGGAAAATTATCTGTTCCATATTGTCAAGTTATTCTAAAATTTTTAAAGAGAAGTATATCAAGTTTGACAAAATTTATATAACAAAATAATAACATGTATAATACTATATAAGTATCATTAGATTTTTCATTAATTATATTTTTATAATGTGTCTATTTGATGTCATATATTTTTATAATTTTCTTTATACTTTTACCTAAATTTAAAATGTTTTGACTCTTCGAGATTTCTAAAAATACCTGACATATGGGATGGAGCCATGGAGGGAATACGAGTGAAACAATGTGCACGTGCCATAACTGCCAGCTCACACTAGAGCTCCTGGGCTCTTGCGACCTTTTGAGTTTTGAGCTATTTATGTGGCCCATGTAGGTCCAAACAGAGCTGAAGGACTCCAAAAGTGGCCCACCCCTCAGCGCGTTCATCGCCGGCCGCCCCGCCGCGTTCACCTGCGTGCCATGCTGTCGCCGCCTGCCCACGATTCCATGGGCATGGGCCATCCGTTCAGTTCAGCCGCTCTACCTCCGTCTCCGCTGCCGGCTGCCGTCCCTTCCCCACACACAGCAAACCATGGCGGAGCAGAGCAGGTCAGGAATCAGGATGGCATCTCCCGTAAGCAGTCAGCTCATCCTGACTTTGTTTATTTATTTTGAACCTAACTTTAGGTAGAAAAGAAACGTTTAGCTCCTCTGATTCTGAACGCCATTTTGATTTTGAATGACATCGAACTCGAACTCCTCCTAGTTGCAACAGCAACAAGAAGTCTGTGGGTTTTTGGTGCACCGCAGGCTATGGAGATGCTTCTGACGCGTAGGCTTTGTCTGCTGAGCTACTGGGCTACTACTGTACTGATTAGTACGCAGGGAACGTTTCTCCTTCACCTGATACTCCTAGCTAGTACTGTAGGTGTGACATTATTCAAGCGAAATCCTTGTGATTTATGCAGCTGGATACTACGTGGAAATTTCTAGACGTTGGAGGCTTTGATAGGGAGATCCTTGTGATTTGTGCTACTAGCTGCCAAGTGCCAAGAACTTGTGATCCGTCGTTTTCCACGTCTGCATTAACTGTAGGTCTATAGCTGCTCGATCACTGACGACGTGCTCGTTTCTGCTTGCAGCGGCCGCACAACCGACTGAGCAGGGACCAGGAATCCGATCCTAAACATTTAATCTGGGGATCCAGTAGTTTAGGTGTTTCCTTTTGCGACTAAGGCTCCTCGCCTTCGTCGCCTTCGCGCCTGGTTGTGTAACCCAAATTCTTCCTTTTTAATGAAATACGGGCTTTCAACCCGGTCGCGAAAAGAAAAACAGTAGCAGGAACGGAAAGGAACCGTGGGGATGAGCATGCCGCAGTGGCTCAGGGAAAGGGTGGTCCTCTCTTCTCTCGGCTAAACCATGTCATTACATAAAGCTGCATCCATATTGGTCGGATCCCTTCCTGTTGCTGTCTGCCATCGTGCTCCTCCTCCCCCCACTCCTGAATTCTGATTGACTCTTCTGCCATTCAGGTCGGGAACTCTTTGCTATCTCAATCATCTCAACTTTGTGAGTTGTGACCCATGCATGGCTCCTGTTTTTATCATTAACCTGCTTGGTTGGTCATCCCATCAGCCTCTGCCGCACTTGTAATTGTGACTTTTATCTGTCTGCTGTGGCCGTGATGAGTAAGGACAATAATTGGGGACAGCCGAGCCAAGAGGACTGGCACAATGGCAGACTCGCATGGCTTTCCTCTCCACTGGGGTACCTTCATCCTCACCTGGATGGCCATTGATGTGACCTACTAGACCTCTCAACTGCAGAATTGGTGCTAGCCCAGTGGAGTAAATAAATCAGTAGTACTAGTACTAGTACTAGTGAGTACTACTACTCCTGATAGTGATAGTAGTAATGCTACAAAGGTGACACACCATGCAGTTTGTTTGTTTGATGCAGAAACAACGTTGACTAAACTCTAATCTTCAGACTTTGTGACTACACCATCACGACCATTGAAAAAGAAAAGAGAAAAAGGTGCCTGGGAATTTCTGTCTTCTTTTTGAAGCAAAGCTGATGAGCGAGTGCTTTTCCAGTTCTGAATTATGCTGCCTGATTTACCGTGGTTAGCAAAACCCAAAGCCCAAGGAGGAGGAAGAAAATGGTCGGCTGCAGGCTGCAGCAGCGTAGTACTGGATTCCCGATCAGAGCAGAGGTAGGTCGCAGAGAGAGGACAGTGTCACAGTCGACACATGAATGACACCACCACCACCACCACCACAGCACCTCATCGTATCGTACGTATCTGAGGAGCGGACAAAAGTCGCGGGCTCGCGGCGGCATCAGGGCACTGGCCACAGGTAAAAGAAAGCTGCTGCCTTTCCTCCTGCTCCTTCCTACTAGTGCGTGGAGGTGCAGCAGTGGGCGCTACAGCAGCTACCTTGCCGTGTCCTCCTCGTCTTCCTCCCCCTCTTCTCCTGTCGGCGGCAATCTCTGCGGAAACCGAGCTCCATCCATGGCCGTCCAAGCCGGGCAGTAGCGCCGCCTGGTGAGTTCTTTCTTGCTCCGACTTCTCGTTTCTTTCTGCCTCGTGCTGTTATTTTGAGCCGGTCACTGTATATCTGTATGCGTAGTACAGGTTGTATTTTAACTGATTTTTTATGCGCTATTGGGGCTCCTCTTTGGTCGCCGAAGCTTAGCTTGGATTGTTTAGAACATGGGCGGGTTCTTTGGAGATGTGCACCTCGTTCAGTGGCTTCTGTGCTGCTTGGTTTGGTGATATACATATGTGTGAGATTATGGATCTGGATGCAGAAACTGTGCAAACAGATAGGTTCTTGACGAACGTGTGGAGCTTGGTCCAGTAGTTCGCTAGTTTGAACGAATTTAAAATTGCCCAAGACTAGGACTCGCAATTGAATTGTTTCACAGACAGTTCCTGCACATGCACCACCATGCTAATGTGCGATTTGGACAGTCAAACAACAACTGAGAAAAGGACAAATTTCCATGAAAAGGGACCTTTCAGTTAGGTCTTTTTTTTTGTTAACTTAGGTATTTTAGAGCTTTATTTTATAACTTTTTTATTCAGTTAATCTTCAAAGCAACTTGCTGGGCAGGTTATATAATATTTGACCCTCATAGTTAAACACGCTTTGGTTCTTTTAGAATCTGATATTGTGGCGAACTGGTTCTTTGAAGTTGGGATGCACGCTCTTTTTGACAGCTGGGATGCTCCAGTTCTTATGGGCATAGTAGTCGCCTGATCTCCCAGATAGGAGTTGCTTAGATTGTCACATTCGATTAATGACCGAATGAGTGAATTCAAGTTAGAAATGGAAAAATACAATTTCAGGTTCTCAGGTTTGTTATGAGCCTAGTGCCCTTGTTCGATTGGTTTTCTTAGCGCTACTCATGAGGCAATGCATATCATTCAAGAACATAAATACAAAACAAACTCTCATTCATACCTCCTTATTAATAACATACTTGGACCTGTTTGGATTCATATTTAATTAAGAAACCGTGGTATTAACTGTAGTTTTAGAACCCATGACATGCAAAACCATGGTTTAGAAAAAAAAAAGCTCTAGAGTGGAGTTTTTAGAACTCCAAAAATACTGTGGGTTTTTAAAAACTATAATGCTGTGTCCAAACACTTCACAGCGCTACAGAACCATGGTATTTCCTAAAACTCCAAAAATACTTTTGTATCCAAATATGCCTATGTTTCCTTGTGACTACATTGTCTCGCTGAGCTAAACAGGATCTCTGTTGTTCTACAGGGCATAACTATGGATTCTTGGGAGGGCTCTGATGATTATATAACCCAAAGCAAGATTGTTCCTACAAAATCTGTTGCATTGGTATGTAGATTTGCAGGTCCTTCCCTTTCTCCTTTTCCTTTTCTTTTATGTGGCCATCCTATTTGACAGTTTTGCTTACATTTCCACTTGCTACTACCTGCTTAGGTTGATGGCAAGAATAAGCCTGCTGGAGAGGGGTTGCCTGATGGTTGGTTGAAAGAATACAGACCTAGAAAAAACCAAAATGGATCTAGAGTCAAGGGTGACACGGTATATCGTCGATCCCCTGATTCGATTGTGAAAATATCTCAAACTGATAAGTTTCTTTTGACCTTGTTTTTTTTAACATGTTATCTCGTATTACTTAAGGCTTCATTGTGATGCCTGACTTTCTATAAGCCATTTGTTCCGCATCTGTAACCAGTCAGTTCAATCCGCAGTTCTATATTGATCCAATCAGTGGATATAAATTTCGCTCTCTCAAGGATGTGCACCGCTATCTTGAATCTGGAGACATCAGTCAATGTTTTAGATTACCAAACAAGAGAAAAATTGGGGACCTGCATAATGAAGGGGACCAATCTCATCATGTAAGTTGCTTCTTCAAGTTTTGACCCACATCTGAACTTCCCCTCGATACCTTGTGTTAGCTACAATATTGGATTGGCAATTAGATGCAAATCAACAAGGAGTTCATTCTTAAGGTATTATGGTTCTTTTTAAGGCACAGGTGTACGAATTTCATATGAGCTATTTTTTTTTTTTTTTTTTTTTTTTTTGAAAGGACGGCAAGAGCTTTGCCGCAATTTTTATTAGATGGAAAAAGATAAAAAGGGGATTTTAGTACAAAATGGCAATATGAGCTATTTTACCGTACTTCGAGAAGTATGAAGAGGTTCCACGAATTATAACTTGGGAGGTACCGAATCGCTAGTTGTAATTTTGGTCCTTCCTCAAGGACTGTAAAAATCTTCATTTCATATTTCTATATGCGCTGGCAAATCATCCCTTGCCGTCCTTTTTTTTTTTTTTTTTTGGGGGGGGGGGGGGATCCTATATGCGCCTGAACACAAGCATTGCTCTTGACAGACACTGGTTCTTAGTCTGTATGATGTGTATGTGTACATGCAATGCACCTCCGTTATGGTTGATGTAAGATGCATCTTGTATTGATATAGTCTTGTCATCTGAATTATGATGCATTTTTGTACTTCAACTGAGTGAACTGGAAGGAATTCTTTTCTTGTTGCTATTGCTCTCTCATAATTGACTGTTACTACCCCAACTATTGATTTGTTTTCTAAAATTCAGACACGAAAACTATCGGATCATACACAATTGGATACCAATGCACTGGGACACGCTGTGCAAAATCCAGAAAGTGGAGAGAATGCTGAAAATATTACATTGTCTAAGCCTGATGATATAAACTCCCAAAGGGAAGCTGATCAGGTTGAAGCTTCAGAAGGTAAGAGCGTCCAATCAGGCCCCATAGAAGAGACTCCAGGGGAAGCTAAATTTTTCACTAGGAAAGGAGCAAATGTGAAGGAGAAACCAAAGGAAAAGAAGTACAAAACTAAGCCTATCAAAGGGATTGCTGTACCTCTGAGATCATCACCTCGTTTAGCTGCACTGAAGATTAGCCAGGAAGCAAATAATGTACCCAGAGATGGACATAGCGGCACAGAGAGAGACATCACTAATGAGCCACAACCAAAGCAAATCCAAAAACCTAGGCGAAAGACGAATTCTTCTGTAATTCCTGAGAGGAAAGATGGAGAACCTACCAGGAGTTCTGCAGAAAACCTTCCTTCAGATCCCAATCAAATACAGGGAGCATCATTCCCACACTCTTCAGGAGATGCTGGATTCCAGAATGCACCAGCTGAGACACCTGTTCTGCGACAACAAGCAGGACAAGGCGAAATATCTGATGGTTTGCCTGGATCTGCCCTGTCCTCGCTATTTCAACATGTCTGGTCAGACCCATGCCTTGTGTTTGCGTTCAGGACTCTCCTGGGTGATATTCCTGTTCTTGATGATGCTCGAGCATATCGATCTTCAGCTTATGATAGTAATAGAGGCTACTACCTTCCACCACAGAACATGAATAAAAATACTGCAGCCAACTGGTCTGCTTCAGCTTATGATGGTAACAGAAACCACGCGCAAGTCGATCATGTTATGCCAAGGTCATCAGATAAGTTCTACAGCAGTGGTTGGTTCCCTCCCCAGTGAATTCAGTCTGGGAAATATGAAAGCAAGTTCTTATCTGGCAAGGACAGATCAGAACCAAACTCAGGCCCTAGTCCTAGTCCTAGTTCTCTTTGGGCCTTGCCTCAACAAGGATGCATGTTGCAAGCAAGACTGCAGATGCAGATCGTTGTAATTGTGTAGAGGATCCATAACTAATAGTCTAATATAGTTGTCATATGCTATCTTGTGCTGATGGATCAGTCTAATTCACAGGAAGCTGTCTGGTGGTAGACTTGGCAATACTTTCTGTTGTTTGTGTTTTTGTAGCAACTTGATCATGCATTCTCTTGTTGCATTGTTACTTGTTAGAGCAGCCTCAGTTTCCCAGGAAATGATCTGGGCTGTACTGTGTCTACGAGCAGCCATCTATGTATTACTACTTAAAACTTGGAAGACTTTTAATGTGCATCCTGGTCGTGGCATCGGACTAAGTTCTACATGTATTTGGCTTCCGCTGTACTGGTGGGAGTTTCACTTTTATTCGAGTTGAAAATGTTGTTTTGATGTGTACTTTCCATTGATTCTTGTAGTTGAATGTGCGTGGCAGCTATGCTTGTTCTTGGTTTGGGTTACCACATTGTGGTTGAGTTATAATTGTTGATGCCAACATCAGTTGTTGGGAGATGCATTGGATGCCATAAGTACAAATCACAGGTCTTACTCCGCTTGCTTGTGGTCCTTAACTATTTTCGGAACAGTAATCAGAGAGAGATCTCCGAAAACAATGTTTGTTACAACTTAGTAATATTGAAAGAGAAATAAGTATTCGTATTTTTTTTTTTTGGCAAAGAATATGGAAATATCTTACCTGCACCCTATCAGCACACAGTAAAGTATTTCCATCCAATTTTCGGAGATCTGAAAGCTTAACTGCACAGGTCGCATATGTTAACCTTATTCTAGTGACAACTGGAAACGCCTGTAAAGTATGAGGAATAGAACGAAAATACCATATTCCAGGAATACATAAAACACTGTAATCGACTGATTAGGCCGCAGAGACAATTTTATTCAGTTTTCGGCTAGGTGTGCCATATACACAAACCAAATAATATTGCACTTCCAGTGTAAAAATTGTGGTTCTGTTTGAGTACTTAAGATTATATTAACATCAACAAAATAAATTAGACACCACTACACTGCTAAATAAATAAACAATACACCTCCGCAACGCATTATAGTTATCTTTGCATAGATATTCTATAGGTGTATAAACATCAGGAAAGAAAGAAATTGGTTTGGACTTATTGATCAAATAATTAAATGGTTACGAATTTTGTTGCTACTAGCAATAAAACGAGGCTCAATGGCTGTGCAAATTTTTGTTTACACTAGCAATAAACCGAGGCTCGGAAATGAAGAGCAACAACGAGCAACATGGATGAAAAAGATGCTACAAAGCAGAAGGTATTCGGCAAGCTGATCTTAACCAGATATGATCTGAATTCATAACAAAGCAACTAGGGGAACAGATACCCATATTCCAACAATTCAAAGGTGAAACGGATTCCAGTGTCCAGGACTCTCTAAACTCAACACATCAACAGGTATGTTTCACATGCTAAATGCTCAACAAGGCAACCAGATTTTCCATCCACAAAAATTACTTTTCGCAGCGTACAAAACAGTGCTAGGCTTCCATTCCTGGAGCTCTACTTGGCAGCTGTCTTGTCCTTGGTTTTCTGTATTTTCAGGACCTTCTTGACAATCTTCTGCTCCTCAACCAAGAAAGCCCGGATGATTCTGCATAGAGTAGTTGTAACTCATAAGACCATAAGCTGACATATCATGGATTTCACACCACACAACAATATGTCCACCCTCTATTTACCCACCTCTCCCTAACAGCAATCCCTGAGAGTACTCCACCATAAGGACGGTTCACAGTCCTGCGGTTCCTAGACAACCTGGACCTTTTGTACTCAGCAGGCCTCAAGTGGGGAATCTGGAAATATGGAAACAATAGCATTAGAGATTAGGTGGAAATTTCAATAGCAGAAGAATGCACTGTTTCAGTGACTCTTAGGACCCATTCAGATAGGGAGGGAAATGAGCAGATCATGTGAACTAAATGATGAATTAATGAATTATGGAGAATATTATGCCATGGAAACAACCAAATAAATACTCTAAGCACACAGAATCAATCTAACACGTAGAGTGATAGAACCAACTAATTGAAACTGCAACCTCAAACAAAAACAGAAGGCCTAGGGAGTGGTTCTGATGAAACTACCATTGACAATACTATTTACTCAACAGGGAAAACCAGGGAAATCAACTTAGTTAATTTGGCTTCAGCGACAACATCGGTACAGCCGTACAGAAATGTTTTTCTTGAACAAATACAACAGTATGAACACATCGATTTGCTTCAAGAAAGTTTGAATACAGTCAGCCAACTTGAGAAGGTGATCTGTAGCATGTTCCTCGCAAGTTACAGAAGGGTTTAAAAAATAGCATGCACATTCTGCTAACCTATCAGTCTAATGAACTCAGTTTCACCTAAAAAATAACAAAACACAAAATAATGTGTCACTCTGAATCAAGTATGTGCTAAGCAAGACCACTATTTGTAAACAACAACAACATGCCAGTAAAAACTAACAAGTGACATGTTTTCCCCCAAATGGCAGCAATAGGTTGTAACTATTTTAATGAGTACTTTAATTCCACAAGACACTGCTATTTACACAAGGAAAAAAAGGTTTAGACAAGAGTTAGATATAAAGACCCATTTAATTACAGACAACGTCCAATAGACTACAGGCACAATGTGGGAGCAAATTGCCCATACCACAGCAGTTCATATACCATCGTAGGACAAAATATTACTGTGACCAATTAAGATCTACAAATTCACACCAATAACTTCAATCACCAATATGGATAAGACACACATAGCTACCAGTTCCGCACCGCGGTACCAAGGACCAATGCATCACACCGCCGCTAGACAAAAGCAGAGTCACTCACCCCCTGGATCTTCTTCCCAGTGACGGGGCACTTGGGCCCGCTCGCCCTCTTCTTGGTGTACTGGTACACAAGCTTCCCACCTGAAAGAATCCAGCGAACCCATCAATACAAACAACCAAGAACACAACACAGATCAAGAAACCAGAGACCCCGCCCAGATCGAGCAGGAATGAACAGATGCGGCGAACCTGGGGTCTTGACGACCCGGGTCTGGTTGGACTTGGTCGCGTAGCTGTGACGCTTCCGGTACGTGAGGCGCTGCACCATCTCGCCGCCGCCGCCGCCGCCGCCGCCGCCGAAAAAACCCTAGGGAGGCTGCGTGGGTGGGGGAAGAACGAAGGGCAAGAGAAGGGGAGAGCTCCGCGGAGGCGGCGATAGGAGTTATAAATGGTTGGCTCGGGAGGCCACGAGGAGCGGACGGCTAGGATTGGTTGATTGGCTTCATCTGGCGGCTGGCCGGATTGGGCTTTTTCGTCTAGTTTGGGCTATGGACTGTTCCTTAAAGATAAGATGATGGGCTGAGTTTTGGTCCTCACAGCCCATCATCGATCTTCAGCTTATGATAGTAATAGAGGCTACTACCTTACCTTCCACCACAGAACATGAATAAAAATACTGCAGCCAACTGGTCTGCTTCGGCTTATGATGGTAACAGAAACCACGCGCAAGTCGATCATGTTATGCCAAGGTCATCAGATAAGTTCTACAGCAGTGGTTGGTTCCCTCCCCAGTGAATTCAGTCTGAGAAAATATGAAAGCAAGTCCTTACCTGGCAAGGACAGATCAGAACCAAACTCAGGCCCTAGTCCTAGTCCTAGTTCTCTTTGGCCCTTGCCTCAACAAGGATGCATGTTGCAAGCAAGACTGCAGATCGTTGTAATTGTGTAGAGGATCCATAACTAATAGTGTAATATAGTTGTCATATGCTACCTTGTGCTGATGGGATCAGTCTAATTCACAGGAAGCTGTCTGGTGGTAGACTTGGCAATACTTTCTGTTGTTTGTGTTTTTGTAGCAACTTGATCATGCATTCTCTTGTTGCACTGTTCCTTGTTAGAGCAGCCTCAGTTTCCCAGGAAATGATCTGGGTTGTACTGTGTCTACGAGCAGCCATCTATGTATTACTACTTAAAACTTGGAAGACTTTTAATGTGCATCCTGGTCATGGCATCGGACTAAGTTCTACCTGTATTTGGCTTCCGCTGTACTGGTCAGAGTTTCACTTTTATTCGAGTTGAAAATGTTGTTTTGATGTGTACTTTCTCCATTGATTCTTGAAGTAGTTGAATGTGGATGGCAGCTATGCTTGCTCTTGGTTTGGGTTACCACATTGTGGTTGAGTTATAATTGTTGATGCCAACATCAATTGTTGGGAGATGCATTGGATGCCATAAGTACAAATCACAGGTCTTACTCCGCTTGCTTGTGGTCCTTGAACTATTTTCGGAACAGTAATCAGAGAGAGGTCCAGGCATTGACTTGTGAGACTAGATCTCAAAGCCTCCTTGTAATTTTTGATGTGCTGCACTTTTTCTCATGTTTTTTTTTTTTTTTGGTCAGTTGAAATCTTTGGGAGATGATCTTGTAATAATGCAGTGCAGGCTGTCTTGTGGTTCTGGGCTTTATAATCTGAAAAAAAAAAGCTTGTGGATACTGCAAAGTGCAATCAAAGCAGACTGGGCTTCCAAATGGAGTATGCAGATAAAAAGCTGATCAATGATTGGTTGTTACACTGAAGCCGCAGATGCCATAAGAAAGCTGAAGGTTCGGCCTGGTGATCTGATCCCATGCCATCTCATGATGAGATGCAACTTTTAACAGAATAATGTTGCCCTAATTCACATCATTAAGGTAGAATGATGTCCTAAGGCTCACCAACAAGAAGCATATTCTTTGGAAATGGTATAATATATGCGCGTGGTACGTGCAAAGCCAAAAGACTTTTGCTAGCAAGTGGACATCTCTTGTTAGTTGCTGTAGGTCAGCTGTCAAATTTTCACCATACATTTTAAAATTTGTTTTTCTGTCACGTATACAATATATAATGCTTTCCCTTTAGTTTTCTGGCACGCCAACAATTGGCTGTAGATTTTTCAAAAACAGATGCTTTTCAGAAAATTGTCAGGAGATCTTTTTCAACACATGTGAAACTGCTGCACTGCATCGCAGAATTGGCCTCATCTTGCGTTCAAAAAGGAAAAAGAAAAAGAATTGGCCTCATTCGGAACAAATAGACCCGGCAAAGTACTGAAAACTCTGGCCACCAGACACCAGTAGTAAAGATCAGATAAAAAGAAAATAAAAATAGCCTATTTTTAAGTAATTAGCTACAGTTTATCTTGAACAGGTCAGTTTGCATGAAGAATGGAATTGTTAAGAATCGGATAAACTTCCATCATTCACTGGCTTCTAGACAAAAATTTTTAGCTGCTAGACAAAATTTCAGGCTAGAAAAGAGAAGAAAAGACCAACATCGACGGATGGAGGTGGTTGAGAGTGACAACAAGTAGTTCATACCTATCTACACACACATGCATTCCTTTCAGCCTTTTTTTCCCTAAAAAGATGCTAACCGAATTCTAACCAGGACACATCATGTCAAATTGATCCATCAAGGTTCTCTAGTTCAGAGGTCAAGTTTGTTGCAACCATAGGATTATTAGGACTGGTCCTTTGCACGACAGCGACTCCAGACCTATGGATGAATGAACGGACGGCACAATCACAGTGATGAGTTCACTATTCAGAGTCAGTACAGCGGCAGCCACTGTATCCTTCGCCCTACCCCAACAGCACAATCACAATGCGGGTCGCTGAAGCCATTAGGAGCAGCAGAAGCCAGACGCTTTATTACCCCTATATAAAATCGGCGATGATAAGGCCGGCAAATCTGGCATTTTGTGGTCCATGATGATCAGTTGTAGTATAATGATGAACACCCATGAATGGCACTAAAGTACGTACTCCGATTTTTTTTCTTAACATAATTAGTGCTTATATATCGTTCTTCAGAAGCTGTGCGAGGAAGATCAGAAGAATGCTGGAGCTGCTGGGTGCCTGGTTCTCCTGAGGCTCTGCTGGCATATATGCTTGCGTGTCGGCAGAGCAACGAGGCAGAGAGCCTGAACAATTCGCTTGGCACTTTTCTTGTGCTTGGCAGCCTGATCTGATGCGAATGTGATCCCAAATCGCCCCATCTCTGACGTGAAAAATCTTTCCGTGTCTGCTGCACTACCGGCTGGTGGTCGTGCTCGCCAGCGCGGTTGAACCCCATTTCACTTCATCTCACCTGCCATTCGGTGACTGACAGCATGAGGCTCCTTTTCAGCACCGGCCAGCAGCGCCCCCTCGCCACTTGATGATGATGATGGTCTGGCCTGTTAGCTCGAGAACCAGTGACATGCCACCAAACTAAAACCATACCATCGGGTTGGTAATCTGATATGGTTGGTGGTGCCTCCAACTGATTAACACAATATCTTGCAATTGCAGATGTACATTGGCAGTTCTCTATCTATCTATCTATCGTTTTGGCTTTGTGTGACCGCGGAGGTCAAAACAATTATTTTTTTCTTAAAAAATCTATCTATCCTTGTGTTTGTTCATGTTTTGACATTGTGGGTTTTTGTTGGGGTTGTTGAGTGATAGAGAAGCAATTTTTTTTTCTTTTAGTTGTTTCTGCCTTCTTTCTCTAGAGCAAAGTCTGAAGATGGCAACCGACAAATGAAGAGCGAAAAGCGAAGCTGTAAAAGCTACCACTGCCTGGTGGATCAATCTATCACTACCAGAGGGAGAAAAAGGAAGGACAAAAGGTGATGCTTCTTCTCTGGGTAGGAACTAGGAACTATCTTGGAATGCAAGCATTTTTCATCACCCAGCAGGCAGCTTGGTGTCGGTGATCTGCTGCAGGCTGATGATCTGCCGGCCCCTTTTCTTCAGTTCCATGTACTAGTACTCAACAACTGTTGCATCGTCGACAACTCGACACGTTACTCCCTGATGAAAGAAAAGCTACAGCGTGCCCATCACTCTCATTGAAATATCAAATGTTCAGTGGATGTCCCTTGGGTTAATCTCTTGATTCACTATCGTAAAAAGAAGAAGAAATGCAAACAGTGGATGTCCCTGGAGTCCGTGTAAAAAGAAGAAAAAAATAGGAAAGAAATGGCTAAATACTGTCGGCCATGGATTGAACTGAGCTGGAGCATGCGTGCATGATGGAATAGCGACGACAAGTACCCATAGTTCTGTATTACTAGTGCTGGCGCGTGGCAGGCAGTCATGTAAATGCAGACGTGGGCGACGCGAGCATGAATGCATGCCATCTGATCGGACGGAACGGAATGCAAGTTTTTTCGAGTCCCAACTGGGCGACGAATGAATGATCTGAGGACGGAACGGAAGAAAGTCCCAACTGGGAGAAGGCCATGAAGACGACGCCGGGCGGCAGACCGTATAAATCGACGCGTCAGGCAGTCATGCTCGTATCGTGCAGATCGTCAGGTGGCATGCATGGTACATGCTCCATCATGCCTCCACCATCTCAGCTGCATCTAATGCTACTCCTAGCTATATCTTGTTAGTACAAAAGGCTATAGATAACAGATTAGTAGGTTCCCTCCGTGTCAGTCTAACAGTGGGTGGGCAATGGTTTATCTTTTTTGTGTCATGTGATTAATAACCGATTAAAAGAAGAACACAAGCAGAAGGGGCCTGAAATGGGCAGGCTTTGTTCTTTTTTCCTGAAAAAAAAAGAGAGATGGGAAATGGGCAGGCACCGGAAACGAGATGGATGTTCTTGGTTTAGCAGTCCTTGGTGATCACACTTCACACACCTCACAAAAGTTTCTTTAATTATCACTTTATCAGTACTGCAGTTGTAAAACCAGGAGTCCAGAACAGCTGCCTGAATTGTTCTTCAGAAGAACCACCGCAACGCGAAATTGAATCTGCGGGAAATGAATGGGGAACTGATTGGTACAGTACTTACAAGAGAGGGTTTATAATAATATTAATCTTGACCAATATATAACCATATCCGCACAGAAGATGACAGGCAGGGTTAGATTTCTTGTTGCAGCAACAGTCCAACGGCGTTCGCTGTAATCTGCTCGCGTCCAAATTAATCCAGGTTGAGAGTGAGAGACTTTACACATGCACAGGGATCACGCCCGGTATATAAACCGCAGGCGGCCCACCCACCGGCGACGGCGATCCGAGAACAAATCCGTCGTCCGAGTTGGCATCATTGCCCAATCACAGATCTCCTCTCCCTTCTCTTTCTTTCTTTCTAATCCCTCTCTCTCTCTCTCTCTCTCTCTCATTTCCCACTACCTGCTTCTGCTGCTTTGCTTGTGCGGTGTGCGCTGCGGGCGGTGAGGAGCAGACCGGAGCGGAGAGCAGAGAGGTGAAGGGGATGAAGGAAGAGATGGTGGTCGGCCTGTCGGCGCCGGGGCCGGTGGGGAGGTGGGGCGCCGCGCCGCCGCAGGCGATGCTCGAGAGGATGAAGGACTACGGCCAGGAGGGCGCCTTCGCGCTCTGGGACGATCTCTCGCCCGAGGACCGGGAGCTCCTCGTCAGGGACATCGAGGTGAGGCAGCAATGCGCGCTGGTTCCGGCTGTGCCGGGCTCAAAGATTTGGTTTTTAGTTGGAATTCCGCATGAAGGTCTGTTCTTGCGTTGGAACTATCGGAGCGGTTGTTGTTTTGGGTCCTGTTGTTGTTCTGGAATTCTTCTCTCGCCCTCCTCGAGACCGTATGAATTCGGCGCAAAGGCTTGGTTCTGCGTTGGAGTTCATGCATATAGATTTCGTTCTAAGCTGGGATTCTTCGGAATATTTTATTGATCTGGTTTGAAGCAGTTAAGCCAATACTTTTGGATAAGATGATTCCCTGTAGGCTGTACTAACAGTTTCAGTATGTGTTTCTGGGCAATTCCTAGTTCCACTAATGTCTTTGCGCTGTTTTTCTTGTTCTGTCAGCAGATGGAAGTCTGCAGCATTTTTCTTCTTTCATCTGACAGTTGCTAAATCATACATACTCTGTGCTGTATTCTTCAGAGTCTAGACCTTTCAAGGATCGATCGGATCATCCGGCGCTCACTTGGATCACAAGGTAAGAGGTGGACGAATATTCGTTGTTCCAATGTAGAACGCTCTGTCACATGAATCTTTAACTGGTATCCTCAGTTAAAGTTGTGTGGTGTTCATCCCAATCACAGGCATCCCATTGCCTGCTGTCGAGCCCGTGCCGGAATCTAGTGTCTCCAAGGTGGAGGACAGGTCTCCTGATGACAAAGAAAGATGGTGGAAGAAGGGGCTGAAAGCCATCTCGGAGGGGAAGCTGGCCGTTGTCCTTTTGGCCGGTGGTCAGGTACTCTGAATTCTGATAAGTCTTTTGTTTAGTATATATGTACTTATGCACTGAATTGGGAAATAGTATGCACATGATATTTCTCCTATTGTTGCGTACAGGGTACTCGACTGGGAAGCTCAGATCCTAAAGGATGTTTCAGTAAGTTGCCTTAACCTGAATCGTTGTATGTTAGTACTTAACTTCATATCTCACATGTGCAGTGTTATGGGCTATCTTTTCCTATTTTGGAACCTCAGGGATGCATGCCATTGCTGCTGTGAATTGTTTCTTGCTTCATATGTAACATATTTTTTGGTCAGTGGCGTGACCACTATATTTCCCGTGTTGTCTATTTTGCATCTATCTATGCCGTGGAATTTTATCAAAATGGCAAAAGTTGTATTTACCTCCTTATCTTTGTTCATTCATTTTATGGTGTAATTTTCCTTTTCCTAAAATGTGATGTCCCATTCTGTATGATGGATAACATGTTTTTTTTTTTCAGATATTGGACTTCCATCTGGAAAGTCACTTTTCCAACTCCAAGCTGAACGGATTTTGTGTGTTCAAAAGCTGGCTGCTCAATCCAGTGAAAGTAATAGTCTTTAATCTGTCATCTTCTAGTTATTTATCATTTCTTCGCTTCAGATTATCACACTAAAATTGATGATAAATTGCAGGTCCGAGTAACACTGTGCCAATCCACTGGTATATAATGACAAGCCCCTTTACAGATGCTGCCACTCGCAAATTCTTTGAAACCCGTAGATATTTTGGCTTAGATCCTGACCAAGTAAGTGCTACTAAAAGTTATTTATTGTGCTAAATATTCCATCACATTTCAACAATATGACAAGACTCCCAATTCATTAGTAAGAGGTTTGTTTCCTGATTAGGCTTAAACCTTTTCTTGGCAGGTGACATTTTTCCAACAAGGCACACTTCCATGCGTTTCTGCTGATGGTAGATTTATTATGGAGACACCATATAGGGTACAATCTTTCTCGACCTTTTTTTTTTTGAGGAAAAAATCTTCTTCATCTTGCAAAACTCTGTTTTGACCTTGTATAGTCTGAAGCCATAATTTTTTGTGTTTGCAACTTGATCTACGAGTTTGACTCAGAGTCCAATTGTTGAATTCAGATTTTTCATTTTTGCAATATATTTTTTATTTTTTATACTGAGTGTTTTCCAATGCTAAGTTGTGATATTCTTGTTCATGCCATGCATAAAACCAGGTAGCAAAGGCTCCTGATGGCAATGGTGGAGTTTATGCTGGTAATCCTGATAAAAAATGCAACTTCGATCGCATCATTTACAAAAAAATCCTCTTATATGCTTAGTTTGGTTATCATAACATCTCACAGCACTGAAGTCCAAAAAGTTGATGGAAGATATGGCTGCACGGGGTGTGAAATATGTAGACTGCTATGGGGTTGACAACGCACTGGTGATTTCATGCATTTTGAGATAAATCCTTGTGCTTTGTTTTCCTTTTTTGTTTCCCTAACCAGTATCATGTTTATAGGTTCGAGTTGCAGATCCTACATTCTTAGGGTACTTCATTGACAAAAATGTATCTTCTGCCGCTAAAGTGGTTAGGAAGGTACAGTCCAGTCTCTTGCTTCAAACTGGTGGGCTACCATTGTCATAGCAATGCACCTCATTGACAATCAATTGAATACTCAACAGGCTTATCCACAAGAGAATGTTGGTGTATTTGTCCAACGAGGTCGTGGTGGACCTCTCTCGGTGGTTGAGTACAGTGAAATGGATGCAGCTATGACTACTGAAATTAATCAATCAACAGGGAGACTTCGTTATTGTTGGAGCAATGTATGATTCTATCATTTGATTCTCATTCCCTTTCCTCCTCCCTCCCTCCAAAGTATAACAGTTGCATATTATCCTTTTTTTCCCCTTTTTGTATAGATCTGTCTGCACATGTTCACTCTGGACTTTTTGAATCAAGTGGCAAACAGCCTTGAGAAGGACAGTGTGTGAGTATTCTCTAGTTTGCCTTCTTTCATTTTTTTTTGGGAAGGAAGCCTTCTTTCAAAATTTCACAAGTCAATCCTCAACAAAAGAATAGGGAACCACAATGATGTTTTGTAACTTTTCATGAGAGAGTGCCAAACTTAAAGCATGATATTTTATTGAACTCTACTTTGTGGTATTTTAGTAATGTGTAAAAGACATGTCCTGTGAAGTAATTTTACCTGACAAGGATTGTGTCCGAAGGTACATTATATTATATTGTTGCACTGGAACCTGACATTTGTATATCCTGTGACCAGATATCATCTAGCTGAGAAGAAGATTCCTTCCATCCATGGGTTTACAACAGGCCTGAAGCTTGAACAATTTATATTCGATGCTTTCACTTATTCCCCATCCACGGCACTTTTTGAGGTTAAAAATTTTATCTAACTGTAGTTTGCATATTGTCTTATTTTTGTTTCTCATCAAGAGCAGGAAAAACTTACCGGTGCATTTCTGTTAAAATTCAGGTCATGCGGGAGGAGGAATTCGCACCAGTAAAGAATGCCAGCGGTGCAACATATGACACCCCTGATAGCGCAAAGCTCATGCTGCTCCGCCTCCATAGCAGATGGGTAGTCGCCGCTGGTGGCTTCTTGACGCATTCGGTTCCCTTGTATATGACAGGTAATTTTCCATATTGGTGATTACTGATTAAGCACTCGTAGCGAACATGGAAACAACATTGACTTATGCCTGTATTGTTTCTCTAATGATGCTTGCTTGCTTCCCCTCATAGGCGTTGAAGTTTCTCCGCTTTCCTCCTATGCTGGAGAGAACCTGGAAGCAATCTGCCGTGGGCGAACATTCCATGCACCGAGTGAGATATCATTTTAGGTAGGCTTGTTCATGGCAGCAGCTGGGCAGCAGCTGTGTAACTGTAAAACAAACGGAAAGGATTGCAGGATGCGCATGTTTACTTCTAGGCGTGAGATGGATGTGGATGGGCGGGTTGTTGTGTACTTGTTTGTTCCATGCGTGTTGTAATGTAGCATCTTGGACACCAAATTCAACATTTTCTTTTCTCCCCATCTCCTTGCAGTGCCATTTTTGGTTCTCCTGTGTTGTTCCTCTGTAGACTGTAGGTCATTTCGAGTCCCTGTGGAATCTGCTGACTGCAGTTGAGGCAGTTCTGCACAGAACCTGCAGGATATCACTCTGGACTGAAAAACCAATGCCATCCAGGATGTGGAGACAAGCAGCAGGGCTGTTAAAAGGTCCTAGAAGGCCACGGCCAACAACGAAGATTTTGTATCGCCGGTAGGCTGATCAGCAAGTTGCACAAAGTGTATGAGAGGATGGCAGATTGGCAGGTACAAGTGCTGACGAATCATAAAACTTCATTCTCCCATGAGAGAACATTGCACATTCCCTATTTCAGCACATGATAATTAGGAATCTATATCTTCAAAGATACTGCTGTTCAGTCGTTAATTCCTAATAAGTATTACAGCAAAGACAAAGAATATATCAGTTCTAAAGTCCAGTGGAAATGAAAGGTAAATGATTTTACCCCTTTTTTTCTCTCTGAAACAATAATATGGAAGATGATATGATGTGAATTATGCAAACCCAGTCATAGAAAGAAAATGAACAAGGAGAAACTGTTATTAACAGGTCCCCTATATGAGTTATGAGCTCCATGGACCCTGTACAATGGTGCATCTTTAATTCCTCTGTTGTTGCAATTAGGAACTACCATTTGCAGCACTTGTCAGGGCAACAAGTATTCAGACCAGGAATAACTCAAAGTAATATGCCCAACAACAGTGATTTACATGGAAAACCATCTTCAATGCGAGGAGTAAAGAACCACGATGCGGTCCATTTCTATATCTTGAACTGTTAGCAATAACAGGTCCATTTCCACATCTTCAATTATGAGCAATAACATGTACACTTATACAATGGTGTTTTCTAAAGTCCAACTTTTTGGGGTTTGAAAGACTGGTCCACTCTTCTTTTAAAGCAATAACATTTTTAATAATAGAACCTTCATTTCATTATCTAAAATAAGCTCTAGCATGATTACCAAACCGATTCTGGCCCAATGTTAGTTTTTAAAGAAACTATTATTACTAAACCGATTCCTAATGTCAGTTAAAGTTCTTCCAGTTTTCAGATTTCACTCATTTACAGTCAATCACTAAAATTAATCCTGATGTTTGCCTTTTGTTTCTGGTGTCACAGCAGAATGTTCTAAACATTAATCCTGCTTCGTGTTAACCTCAAATGATCTCGTCCTGACTTCAACTCCTGGTTCGTGTTAAATCAAATGATCTCAAATAACTGACTTTTACCACAAATTTCCGGCTCAGCACTGCAATGTACTGTATGGGCACGACTGCAGAGTGAACGGCATGCGACGTAAGATGACAACAGAAATATGCCAGGCAAAAATGCAAAACCTTCACAGCCTCAGCTCTATTTCAGCATTGAGAGAATAATTACTAATGCCCACTGCTTGCCAAACTCCAATGAATGCAGTAGAAAATGCACACAAACAGAAACATTGCCAGATAGCCAAGGTTAACACAGGGCAAAGCATGGGAACACAGCCCATCTACAGCACCAGAGGAGAAACAATACAGATCTTAGCAAAACTTTGCAGGACAAGATACAATAAATAGTAACATGTTCAGATGATGGGACTTCATTCAGACGGGGAACAATCTCCAAACCATAGTCGAAAAGCACCAGCCTAGCAGTGAATTTTTTTAACAAAAAAGGCACCATTCTATAGACTACTCATGGAACATAGTCTAAACTCAAGCTGCGGTGAAAGCCTTCTTGCCAGCAGCAGCAGATCCAGCTGGAATGACTTTAACGACATTGAACCTCACAGTTTTTGACAGGGGCCTGTTCACAGTACAGAAAGATAAGCTTCAGCAAAGAATCATGTTTGTCTAGGCATATGATTATCAATTAAACTGAAAACAATTGGTACGTTCAATAAAGTGGCTATTTTATTTCATTGTTGAATGTAGAAAGATCTGCAGCCCATTCAATTGATCTTGACAAACCAGGTAAGCTTGACTCAAAACAGAACAAGTGATCAGCCACAAGTATTACCTGCACTGGCCAATGATGACATGGTCACCTTCCTTCACACGGAAGCATGGGGAGATATGAGCTGGAATGTTGGAGTGTCTCTTCTCATACCTGCAAGGCAAATGAGTAACTCATGTTAGATTAATTTGGAAGACAAAACATGAGTCTAGTTCCACAAACAATCCAATTACCTCTGGTATTTCTTAACAAAATGGAGGTAGTTCCTGCGAACAATAATGGTTCTGTTCATCTTAGCACTGTGGCATGTTCCAGCAATAATTCTGCCTCTGATAGAAACGGTTCCAGTGAATGGGCATTTCTTGTCAATGTAGGTCCCTGTGGGCAAACAAATATTAAAGATGTGTCAACGCATGAAAGAAATATCACTAATAAATGCATTGTTTTCATGAGCCATAGTACTTGGGATCATCATAACCTAATTGTTTTCCAAATAGCAAGTAAAATTTGGAGCCAGACTACTAATTAAACTATTTAGGAAAAAAATCATACCAAGCAGCAACAAAAAGTCATTCAGAACAGAAAATTAGTAAACAAGACTTGTTGTCCTTCAGCATCTAAAACAAGGTACATCATGGCACTAGGGATCACCTGTTGGTGTTTTAAAATAAGAGAACAAAAAAGTAAACTACCAATTTTACCATTTAGGACTCTAATTCATCAAGTATAAATAGACAACCATTTGTCCTTAATTATCTCAAATAACAATGAACCCCTTCAAACAATTATAGATAGAGCTACAGACAAAGGCAACTAATTATACCTTCAATTGCTTCCCTGGGAGTCTTGAAGCCAAGGCCAATGCTCTTCCAGAATCGGTTGCCTCCTTTGCCTGGCTTCTTACCCTTGCCAGATTTCTTTGAGCTATAAAATTAAGAAATCTACTGTCATGAAACGTATATTGCTCATGGGGCAATAGAAAGCATGGAAGAAGCAAGGAGTTCCCACCTGAGGAAAACCTTAGGCTGCTTGAGGAAAGCCTTCTCCGTCTGGAAAATGGGTAGATAGAAAACATTAGAACTTTGCAGCTAGATGGAAACTACTGGAATTGCTTATACACATGAACAAATAGAAAATAGAAAACTTGGCAAATCTCTGACTAATGCAGTAAAACAGAAAAGTATCTGCTCTGAAATAATCAGAGGGACAATACTACTATAAATGCAGAACATTAAAATAACAAATTAACCTAGAAATTAGAACTGAGACTGTGCCATCAATAATCATCAAAAAGGCTAAAACCGACAATCTGCGAAAGTGTACACCACAGTGTGTATCAAATTCGTTGTTGGTCACAAATTACAATTCCAAGTATGACAATAATAACGTCCCTCTAATTACCATCTGGTAGAGTCGCAACCTTACAAAATAATGAGTGAGATTGGCAAATGCCAGTAAACAGGTCCACCCCATCTAGCCCAACTCAAACCTTGAAACCACAGTCAAGTCCTTGTGTTCTTTAATTATAAATCCGCGACAAACCGATTGACCAAGGATGCATCACTAGATTCTACCATGCTCAGATTCTACCCATTTGCAAACCCCCAACGCCCTGACAAAAATGCTACAATAAGCGGTCGATAAGATCGAACACATAGATCCCAACAAACCCAGACACACCAACAGCCACAGGCATCACTACACGGGACCAAACCAGATCGGAGGCAAGCAAACCTATCTACGCGAATGCGCATCGCAAATCAAACTGCCCCGAGCTAGTGAGGGCGAGCGGCGAAGCAGAGGTCGTACACAGGAAGTATCCCAGAAAGAGCAATACCTGTTCCGCCATGGCTGCGCGGTGGGCGTCGAGCGGCGAAGCGGCGGCGGCGGCGCTCTGGGGCTGGAGCTAAGACTCGGAAGGAAGTGGCGGCGCGGTGGAAACCCTAGGGAGCAACTTATAGCGGAGCGAGAGGGGTTGGGTCGAAATTTGCAGAAGAGCCCCTGCATTATCGTGCTACGTGCCCTCATACCTATAGAGCAATTCTGAAGGGCTGGCCCAAACGGCCTATTGTTTCCCACGGCCCATATTCTCGTGGGCCTGGCCCGCTAAATTTCAGTTACTAGAGCGTCCGTTCGCAGTGACGCCATGAATGGAGCCAGTCCAGTGCAGACCCCGAGGTCTCGCTAGACTGTCCGATCTCACTGGCCGCTCAATCTCAGCCGTCCGCTGGTAAGCCAAAGGCCACAAGAGATCTCCCAGCGTTCCCCTCCTGTCCGTCGCCTGCATATCTCCGGCTCGCCGTCGGCGTGCCCTCCTCCTCCTCCTCCTCCTCTCCTTCACCCGCTAGAGGCGCCGCAGCGGCGTCACCGGTGGGTTTGCTGAAGTGACGTCGTCCGGGGTGGAACTGGTTGGGGGCGTCCATTTCGGGTCCGAGCAGCCTGGGCCTCCGCGCCGGCAGCCACGGAGGTAAGTCCAGCGGAGTGAAGATCCACCTGGAATTCAATCGGTTTCTGGGATTGGAGACCTGTGGATTCGATTCAGCCGGTTCTTTTCTTCCTATTCGTTTTGTGCTGGAGATTTGTGGATAAGTCTTGGTGATCGATTTTCGTTGCAGTCGTGCAGTTGAGTTGAGATGGCGAACATTCCCCCCTCCTTCGCCGGGGCCTCGCCGCCGTCCCCATCTCCGATGGCTGGCGGCAGCAGCGGCCCCGCCCCGGGCCAGGTGTCCAAGGACAAGAAGATGGCGTCGGCGGAGCAGCTGGTCCTGGAACTCTGCGACCCTGAACTGCGCGAGAACGCGCTGCTTGAGCTCTCTAAGGTTGCCTCCACAGCTGTTATAGCTCCCGCTCGTGGGGAATGTTTCTCGCGTAGTGATCTCTATGTTATCGGTTGGATTTGTGTGGGAATTATCTCTTGTTGATTGTTGATGGAATTTTGTGCGTTTGGATTTGTGCTTGTGAATTATGGTTGTGCAGGGTTGTGCCATTCTCAGCTGCAGGTCTCCTCCGACTTGGTAAAACCTTTTTTTTTACATGATTGTTCAAGGAATCCAGATACACTTGGAATCCGACATGTTCACTCTGTCTGAATTGGTAAAAAAATTTTAGCACATGAGTGTTCAAGGAACTATCATGCCTGAGTCATACTCAGGTGCAGCGTCTGACTTGGCAAAACATTTTTGGACATTGACAAATACACCCTGTACTGGTACGGATATGGCTGTCCGAATCGGACAATGTTTTCAGGAAATGGGTGTCCGAGTAACTGCCGCTGTTAGCGTTACTCCATTACGAGAGTAGGGTAGAGCCATACTGAAATCCAGATGTCTGACTTGGCAAAATGTCCGACATTGCCAAATACCCGTCGGTATCTGACACGTGTATGGCTGTCTGAATTGGCCAAGATTCTCAGGACATGGGTGTTCGAGTAACTGGTGCTCTTAGTGCTACTCCGTTATAGTTGTCGGTGGAGTCAAAACTCAGGTGCCAGTTTATGAATTGGCAAAACATTTTTGGACATGCCAGATTCCACTATTTATTCAACACGTGTACAGCTGCCTGACTCAGGGAAGCTTTTAGGACATTATGGTTTTGTCGGATTTGTCACGTGTGTGTGGTG
Source organism: Chrysopogon serrulatus (assembly GCA_015844335.1). Taxonomy (NCBI): domain Eukaryota; kingdom Viridiplantae; phylum Streptophyta; class Magnoliopsida; order Poales; family Poaceae; genus Chrysopogon; species Chrysopogon serrulatus. The sequence continues at coordinate 29,019 of JADLZL010006969.1, read as the reverse complement.
TTTTGTCACCCTAGATAGGTTATGCCGTTTTGTCGCCCTAGATACATTGCTGTTTTGTCGCCCTAGATACATTGCGGTTTTGTCACCCTAGTTACGTTATGCTATTTTGTTGTATTGATTGTCCTAGTTTATTTTAGTAATTTGGTCTAAGAATCATTCTATGGTTACTTTTGTTTATTGGAAGGCCTCAACTTTAGCTGTATGTCTTGAATTTTGATCATGGTCTCAACTTTTAAGCAGTATCTTGTGCAGCAGTTATTCGAGATTTCCATTGTGTGGCACATTTATTTATGTTGAATGAGCTTGCTTCGATTATCTTATCCATACTTCCATAACCCTTATGTTGCTATTGCAAAATTAGTAGCTTAGTTGCTAGACTATGAATGGATGCCCAGATAAGTGGCTTCAAATTTGGACTACCATTTTGTTCTTAAGACTATGAATGGATGCCCAGATAAGTGGCTTCAAATTTGGACTACCATTTTGTTCTTAAAACTGAAATTAAATGATTGTATATTTGTATGTTTGGTCGTTAACATGAAATAGCATTTTGCGAGGTAGAACTAATTGATATCTAAATGTACGCATATTTTGTTAACATGAAATAGCATTTTGCAAGGCAGAACTAATTGATATCTAAATTTTTTGTTAACATGAAATAGCATTTTGCAAGGCAGAACTAATTGATATTTAAATGTATGCATTTTTCAGAAAAGGGAGATTTTTCAAGATCTTGCCCCGCTGCTTTGGCACTCATTTGGCACAATTGCTGCACTACTCCAGGTATGCGTACTTGTGTAGTTCCTGGAACTTTGATAGATAGGATTTCCTGGCCCTTTGATTTGATAGATAGGATTTTAATACTTGTAATGAGAAAGGACTGTTAGCGGTTTCAGGATCCTTTACTCCTTTTGTTGTGTCCCTGTGATGAATCTGCTATTTTGTTAAGTCTTTTTTGTCTTAATAGAACTCAGCATGGCATTGGTGGCCATAAGTTGTGCAACTTATTTCTGGCTTAACCCAATCTTTCTAACTTGTTATGCCTGGTAACCTGGAAATGTATACAGGAGATTATATCTATTTACCCGTCACTCTCACCCCCCACACTGTCACCTGGAGCATCAAACCGAGTTTGTAACGCTCTTGCACTTCTGCAGGTATGCTTTTTCAACTAACAGTATCATAGCTCAATTTTTTGGCTTCTGGTTGCTGCTATTGCAAGGGAACATGTTTGGATTAATGGCATTCCTTTATGTTTAACTTTTTATCGACTTCATTAAACTATTGCAGTGTGTTGCATCGCACCCTGAGACCAGGATCCTTTTCTTAAATGGTAACAAGCCATGCCTTGCATAACATTGTTTCAATGCACAGATAATATATGTATTATTAAACTGTCCCCTGCCCCCTTCCTAATTGTCTCAATCATGTATTTTATAACTATTATTGACAGAATTTAAATTCTTTTCAGCTCATATTCCATTGTACCTGTACCCATTCCTCAACACTACCAGCAAAACGAGACCTTTTGAGTACCTAAGGCTTACTAGCTTGGGGGTCATTGGTGCTCTTGTCAAGGTAATTTGTTCTTGGAAGTTTACCCGAATGAACATGTCCGTTATAATGCCTCTGACTCTGGCACTAGATAGGTGCATGGTATGTGATAAACATATCTGTTTCACTAATTTTGAAAAATTATCAGTGAAGATTCATGTAGTTCTCTTGTGCTGCTATATAATTAGCACAATACAATGCACTCAGTTTATTTGCCTTCAGTTTAATTAAATAATGAAATTGATTATGGAGAATCTAACATAGCATGATTGCTACATTGTTACCTGAAACAAATCACAGGACAGCTTTGTTATTTGTTGTATTAAAATGTTCTTTTATACAACAGTAACAGTATATATGATCTGTTCCCTTCATTTTGTTGAAAAATACATAATAATATAATAAGTACTTGCTTGTTCTAAAAAATACTACATCTGTAAATGAGAATTCTCTTTTTTTTTTGGTAATAATGCAGGTTGATGATACTGAAGTCATCAGTTTTTTGCTGCAAACTGAAATAATTCCTCTGTGCCTGCGAACCATGGAGATGGGTAGTGAGCTATCCAAAACTGTATGTAGCTAGCCATCTATTCTCATTCAAATATCATCATTTATCTCTTCTGCTTAATACTGGCAAAGGTGTAATAGGTTTTTTAGTATGTATTTTGTCATCTGAAGTTTATATGGTGCACTACTGCCTTGCTACTATCAGCTATCTGTAGAATATTCTTGTCCTGTACCAGTCTTCTCTCTGATAAACCTAAATTTGTACAATTCATAAGCCTAAAAGGTGACTTATATACAAGTAGCCTCAGAAGCTGTTTGGCCATTCAGTGACTGAGCTTCTGGTAGCTTCTGCTTCTCCAGAAACCTTGAAAAGCTAGAAGCTCCCCCAAACAGCCTGAAAAGCTGCACTTTGCACTAAGAACAGAGAACCTCCCTCAGAGCAGCTTCCAGAGCTTTTCGAGAAACCTTCTCCATGAGGTGGTTTTGGAAAAGCTACAGCTCCCCCAAATAAGGCCCTAGACTTTTATCACTACAAATGTTGAATTTTAAGGCTGCAATATGTCTCTTGGACCACACAAGCTCATATTCACCCACATTTTTAGCCATCACTCAGTCACTAACTTAACCCAAAATGCATATGTGGGCAGCTAGCAACAGGTCCTTGGTTTCTTGGGTTATTTATTCTCTTTTTTATCGTGTTTGAATGTTTACCTGTTCATTTGCATAACACCTTAGATCTAGACCAATATCTAAATTAAGATCAGATGTGAATTGTTAAACTTTCATAGTTTCATGTGCTGAAACATAGATCATATCAAGTTTTACTTTCATGTCCATTTGTGGTGTATCAGTGGGGGCTCTTTATGTACTTCGTCTAGAGGTGACAACCTTCGTCAACCATAAATGCTTGCTTGGTACTGAAAGGTTTATTATTTTATGCATATGCAGGTGGCAACTTTCATCGTCCAAAAGATTCTTCTAGATGATGTTGGGCTGCGCTACATTTGTGCCACTGCTGAGCGTTTCTTTGCTGTAGGCAGTGTTTTAGCAAACATGGTTGTTTCACTTGCTGATCAACCCTCCACAAGGCTGCTGAAGCACATCATCCGTTGTTACCTCAGGCTGTCAGATAACCCTAGGTCTGTGCTATCATTCGTATTCTGCAAAGTTATTTTACATTTGCCCCAACAATACGTGTTTTTTTGAACTTTCCCTTTCTACACAGGGCCTGTGCTGCATTGCAGAGCTGCCTTCCAGACATGCTCAAAGATGGGACATTCAATAACTGTCTTAGGGTGAGCCACGCTCTTTCATCAGCTATCACAAGTTCATTATTGCACTCTTCCCCAAAAAAAATGCCTGCAAAATTAAATGTTTTGAATAAATACTAAATATAACAACTTACTGCAACAGGATGATCCAGCGACAAGGCGCTGGCTCCAACAGCTCCTGCACAATGTGACAGGCGGAGGCATGGGAGGAGGTCCTCAACCAGGCATGGATCCCATGAACATGGGAATATGATATGCAGTCTAGTCGTTGCAATTCACTGCAATAACACATCACCTCTCAGTGAATTGCAACTAGAGAAGATCTGGCCACTGTCCAGATGAAACTTAGTATGGTGTAGTCTGACTTTCTGCTGGGGTAAAAAGAGGAATGTTGTGTGGTATTATCATAAGCAGTTAAGCTGATTTGCGCCTGTCATGTAATGCTGTAGAAATAAGCTCAGCAGGGCTGCTGCTTTTGTGTTCTTTTGCACCGGGGCTTCTTGTGCATTGACCCTTCAGAACCTGAGAAAAGAGGAAGAGCCCGTCCCGTGAAGATTTATCGCTGTGCTGGTCGGTCGTTATCTTGAATGCTTTTGGATGATGCCGTAAGAAAGCATACCGGAAAGAAGAGTACGGCGTGTGCTATATTTCTCTGCGAGCGTAGTGTTTACCAGTTTATAGGTTGCTTTTGTCTTTCTAATGGCGTCGTGTATCAAAGCAGACGGTTCTTAATGTGTCCAGATAACAATTAATTAATCGAGTAACTAATGATTGTTTCCCAGGGTACCGAGCAATTAATTAATCGCTCCAGTAATAATAGTATTCGTATGGGGCAATTTTTTTTTTTTTTTTTTTTGAAATTTTGATTTGAAGGGCATGTTTCGGATGCATGAAGTGAAATATTCAGGAACTGAATATGTTCAGTAAAATCCTTCGATGCCTTACCCTTTTCTTCACTTTGCATTGAGACCTCCAAGTTTTCCTAGTAAACCTGGTTCCTTTGGTGGGGCTTCAAGTTTTCAGCAGAAACCTACCAAATGGGATACCAAAAAACAGTTAAATCCACCAAACCAGAGAACTGTAGTTTGATTATGGTCTCTTTGGTGGGGCCATTTTATCAAATGTTTTATGCAAAGAGAAGCTCCTACCAAAAAAAAAAAATATACTAAAAACATTTTTTACAAGTCTCTGAAGCCACTGAAAAGCTAGAGCCCTCAAACAACTAGAAGATGAGCCTTAACTTGAATATAAACGGGGATTCTTCTATCGGGTCCTCTCAAAACTATTCTTAAGTTTATCCATTTTGATTAAAATGTTTTAATGCAAATGAATCTGGACCGGTTGATCTCTCAAAAAAATACTATACTAGAAAGAACTCGGGTTCCTTAAAAAACAGATGAAAAATGAGATGATAATGTTCCTATGAACAAAAGAAGATGGGCTTTTGGCCTTGAATATAAAATTGAAGTCGCACCTTTATTCCTTAGCCAAAAGTAGGCTATCTTCTATGTTTATCTCATCTTCCATGAACTTAAATAACACAATTCTAGCTGAATTTGGACCTTTGACTCAATGATTATTTAATCACCTTCCCTATGGATTATAGATTAATATGAATCCATAAATTATGGTTTCCTTTGTAAAGTCATGGACTTAGGGTTGCTTAAACTAAACACCCACATAGAAAAATGAGATGATAATGTTTTCATGATACACGAGCCTAAGATTTGGGCCTTAAGGCTTCAATTGTGCAGAGTATCTGGTTTATTGGCCTTAGCCAAAAGTAGTAGAATATAACTCACAAAACTTTAATGCGCAGCTGTGGCTTTATTTCCTCTCCCTCATGATGAGAGCCATCTTTGATTTACTCTCTCCATTATTTAATAAAGTGTACCCATGGATTAGCCTAATTAATATGTTTCTCTTCAAATTATGGTTTCCTTTGTAACATACTTTGCCAAAAATCTAGGCATGGTTATTATATAGAATGCATCATATTTCAGTATTTAGAAGTTATAGTATACTATGTTTCAGAGTGGGGAGAATATTTTCTTCTAGTATCTCACTATTATCATGACCCTTATCAATAATATTGTCATTTCTAGGGATTGTTTGGATCTAAGAGTGAATTACTAGTAAAATACAAATTAGTCCATATTAGCGCTAGTACATCTAAACAGAAGGACTAATAAGTGAGCTGATTTTTTAAGATAAGTATCCAACTGGTTGTTAGCCAACTAGCTAAATTAAGCTAATTTTAGCCCATCTAGTTACATGCCTTTAGCCATAGTATGTTTATTATCCTCTTTCTTTCTTTGACTGCCTAATTGTCCCCCCATCTTTTCCTTACTTCTCATTCGATATCTGCTAAAGAATGGAGAGACTGAAACAGCTTGCTAAGAATGGAATAATTGAAAAGAAGGAAGAAAAACCACACTATTACACCACGTCGGACCAGTGACTCACAACAACAATCTTTTCCTCCCACAGGCTTCGCTGCAGCTTTCAGAGCCACTCAAATCCCCTTCCCCTTCTCTACACACACGAACGCAAAGCTCCCAAGAACGCAGCCGGGCCCATTGGATTTGGAAGCTTCTCCATGGGACACCGAGCCTCGTAGACGAAGCAGAGGAGACCAGAGAAATCGAAGAGCAAGGAAGCAAAAAGTAGAGAGCCATGGCGTTCCTCCTTCCCAAGCTCACAACGCCGTCCTGCAAGTTGCCCCCGAGTCCCCTCCTCAAGCCCCAGCTCGCCCAGCCGGGGCACGGCGGCGGCAAGATCCAAGGCTCGGTCTCCGGCTCTGGGGCTGCGCAGGTCGCGGCCCCGGGCCACCTCAGTCTCCTTCTCCTACTCAGCGCCCCGCAGCAGGCAGCAGGCCCAGCGTCCAAGTCCACGGCAACCAAGAACAGGGGCAAGGGCGGCGGGGATCCGCAAAGGTCGGATTTTTACCTCAACCTCGGGACGGCGGTGCGCACGCTGCGGGACGACCTGCCCGACGTCTTCGACCGGGAACCCAACTACGATATCTACCGGTGGGTAAAAAGAGCCATTTTCCCTTTTGTGTTGCTATATATTTCAGTTAATTTTGGGTTAGCCTTTGAGAATCGTTCGCGATTATTGTATGAATTGAATTAAGTTGGATTAGTATGCTAATTGCTTATCATGGAGAAGTTTCCGTGCTGCTAATTCTAGTTTGGTATTTCGAGGGGATTAAGGTCAAACATAGAAATTGAGCAGCTAGTGGTCACTTGGTGTTTACATAAATGCAGTAGTAGTCCATCATGAAACATAATGGTGATTTTTCAGTGATGCCAGTCATGATTCTAGAAATGAAGTACACTAATTGTTTTCTTATTTCACCTAGCCTTCTAGTAGAACTGATAATTTGTCATATGCAATATTGAGAACTGAGAATCAATAGGTGAGCAACAAGTTTATTGCTTGGTTCTAAAACTAGGCTGTCATATGGCAATGAGATGCAACAATCATCATTTTTTTCATGACTGCCTATCAAGGCACGTTTTTCATTAAGAGTAAAGAAGTTTTACAATGCTGTTAAGCCAGAGCTTACTTACTGCCAAGAGCTGAATAGACACCAACCTAACACCAAAAACAATTGCAGTGGCACACTAGTTTGTGACAAGACAAATTTAGCACATGATTGGCAATCTGGTCTTAAGGATTGAGAGCCATTAGGGTTGTTTTTGGCTGTATCCTTTTTGCAAAGGTCAGAAGTGTGTTCAAGATAATTGTAATTGTATCAACTCTATGTAATGTTCTTGAATTAATAAAGTCCTTTCTTTGTCAAAAGAACAAAGTTCAGCACAAAGCATATGCAAATCATCTTCAATAGTTTTCTATTAGTTATATCTGATAAGAATACTAGGCCAGAATTTTGCAATCTCTCTTGCAAGCTATATCCTTTGTAGGCATGCTTCTACACACATGTAAAAATGGAAACTCAAAATACTTTTTACATCTATTGCAGTGAAGACATCACATTTGTTGACCCACTAAACACTTTCCATGGGATTGACAACTACAAGACTATCTTCTGGGCACTTAGATTCCATGGGCGCCTACTATTCAGAGAAATTGGGCTTGATGTATCGCGCATTTGGCAACTGACAGAGAATTCAATAGTTGTCCGGTGGGAGCTGTGGGGCACTCCACGTGTCCCATGGGAATCATATGGCTGCTTCAGTGGCACGTCAAGGTACAAGGTTGACAGGAATGGGAAAATTTACGAGCACAAAGTTGACAACTTGGCATTGGACTTCCCTCGATCAGTAGTGAAAGTGGGCAGCATTGCTGACATGGTAGTCGCCACACCAAGCCCCAATTTAACATTTTGGAATGTGGTTGGGACAGGTGATGGGTGCTCATGGACAAAGCTTTATGAAGCCGTGGTGGAAGCTGTGGAACGGGAAGAACATAGTTCCACTGGCATTGGCGATGGTCTTGTCCCCTGCAGCTTGGGCTGCGGCTGTGGCTGCAGTTTTTGAACTGCAAACTACTGTAGCTTGAACTGCTGCAACCAGCTCAAGGGAACAGGCCCCTAATCATTTGTTCATAGAATGGAATGAGCTCCAGGACTAGTTGCTTGGTAGTTCCTAGGGGAAATGTATAGAATATATATGGGCACATGAATCACGATACTACTAATATCTCTTTGTATACTGTAGCTATATAGGACAGTTAATTTAGATAAAACACATATAGATGGCTATATTTGATTACCCTTGTGACATTTTCTCATAATGGGCGCTTTCACTGCTTTCTTATGCGCATACATGGATTTTGAGTGTGATTTGTCAAATATTAGACAGTGTAGGATGTACAGAAAAATCGAACAGCACCTCGGTAGTTGAGGGAGGTCAAAATAAGACTTTTTCCCTCTCTAAATGTGTTGTGTTTGGTTTGGCTGGGACATAACTGGGAGGGATTTTTCTATGCTCATTAATAGAGACAACAACGTCGTCTCAAGTAAATCATATTGTTGTTCCGCAGAAGTGCAAAAGGGTATGTTTGGCAGAGCTCTTGTTTTTTGGCTGAATCTAGAAAAAGTTATACCAAATACTTTCTAACACATAAATGATTCATGTCGATTCCGTGAAATGGAGCTAGATAAGCTCTACCAAACAAGAAAATTACATATTTGGGGCTCCAGTCCTTGTGCTTCGTAGTATTGCCATTCCAAATGTTGGCTTTGCAAAAAAATAGTTCCCCAAACATTGGGGCATTTGATTGCTCTGCCATTTGGTGTATCAAATCTCTTTCCTAATCTATGTATATGTGAATTGAGCTTGTTCGGTTACACCCCAACTAAAAGGTATGAAGGGGATTGAGAAGATTTAATCTCCTGTGAGTCAAAATTCCCTCCAATCACCTCGATTGGGGTAGAAACGAACAAGCTCTACTGGGATTTTCACGCGTGCATGGATACAATTAGATAGAGACCTACATTTCGTTTCACAAAAGCAAGACATCCAAACGCATTGTTTGCTTCAGTTCCTAGCTTGGCAAGGTAACACAGGGTTCAGCAAAAAAAAAGAAGAGAGAGAGAGAGAAATCCAAACATGCCCTCTGTGTCTCGCTCAATGTGTTTGCCACTGAGCATCTCTTGTAAGCGGCAGACGACAGCTGAAGTGGCAGTTGGCGGGCTTGGCGCCGATCGCGCTCCGCGGCGCATAGGAATGGCGCAGACGGCCCATGGGCTTTAGCGCCAGAATCCCAATCTAAATGGGTTGGCCGAGGGTCCAAAATGGCCCAACAATGTCTACTCCATCGAAACTCTGAAGGCCCACTATTGAGGCCTGAGTGCTCGAGTCCGCCAGGGGCTTGCTCTGCCAGTCTCGACTCTCGAGAACGTGTCGCTGCGCCGCCGCCATCCCCGTGTTGCTGTTTCCCTCCGGCGATCGCCAACTGCGCCATCCTTTCGTCACCACGATACAGTTCTAACTCGATCTCCTGTCTCTTCATTTGCCATTTGAGATCTGAGCTTTGGTAAACTCCCTGAACTCGACCACACCGACAACGATACCCCAGTCCCTGCTCCGTTTCGAATTCGAATCAAGGACAGTTCGATTCCGAACGGATTATCTAATCATCTTCTGATGAACCGATTATATAAATAGACAGATGATACAGTATCCTTCTTTTCTTTGTGGCAGAAGAAGAAGAGGAGAGAGGAAGGCCGGGATCGAGGCCGAGAGGTGAGCAATCGGACATGTCTAAGCGGCCGCGCGTAGAGTCTCATGGCGGCGACGGCGACCAAGAACCTGAGAGGCTAGGAGGAGGAGGAGGAGGAGGAGGGAATCGGCCTTCGTTGTCGGCGTCGGCGATGCAGCAGCAGCAGCATCATCTGTACGTTGTGGTGGACGACTGGGAGAGAGGCTACAGCGTCCACAGGTTCGACGAGGCCGACTTCGTCCCGGACGCAAACGCCGGCGGCGGCGGCATGGACGCCGGCCGGCCGGTGGTCCGCATGGAGGCGCAGCACCCGTACTCGTGGTCCTTCGCGGCGCACGATCGCAAGATCCTGGCGATGCAGCCCCCGGAGTACAGCCCGGGCATCCCGGTGTTCGACACGGAGGCGATGGCGATGGCGGTGTGGCCGTCCCCGGAGAGCCGCGGGGACTTGGGGAGCCGGCCGATCTACGTCTCCGCCGGCGGCAGGCTGCTGGCGTTCGTCTACCCGTTCGTCGAGATGGGGGGGGCCCGAGCCGCCGCTGCCCACCGACGAGCCCTGGTTCTGGGCCAGCGTCGAGCCGCCGCCGCCGTTCGTGTCCAGCGTCGTCAGCGGCTACGCCGTGCACCCGGACGGCCGCACCGTGTTCGTGTCCGTCAAGGACTGGAGGCCCGACATCCCCGGCCACATCTACCCGCACTACCTCGACTGCCGGCAGAGCACCTTCACGTTCGACATGGAGCGCCGCGAGTGGACGCACGTCGGCGAGTGGCTCCTGCCGTTCAAAGGCCCGGCGCACTACGACCGCGAGCTGGACGCCTGGGTCGGGCTCTGCCTCCACAAACAAGGCGCCGGGCGCGTCTGCTGCTGCGACGTCCCGGCAGTGGCAGTCCCGGCCGGCGGCGCCAGTGGCGGCGGCGGGGAGACCACGATCACCATGCCCGCGTGGAAGGTCGGGCGGGACGTGTTGTTCGAGACGGACACCTACCATCCTCTGGCGGGCGCCACGCTGGTGTACATGGGCGACAGCAGATTCTGCATGGTGGAGAGGCGGCCGCCGCCGGGGTTCCACGCGTCGGCGCGCACCCGCCTGGTGAAGATGACCCGCTTCTCCCTCAAGTTCGACAAGGAGGGAGAGCTGTGTGTCGCTACCACCCGGCATCGCGGTTACGCATCCTTCTCGTATGAGGTGGCGCATCAACTTCTTGACCGCGTACAGAACCCTGTGGCATTCTGGATATAGTTCCACCGATCTGTGGACAGCACACTATAGCAGTCTGATCATTTATTACAAACTTGAGATGCTGTGACTCAAAAAAATTGAAATGATTTACGATTTGAGATGGAGAGAACAATTATCAGTAACTAGCACATCCACGAATGGGAACACCATAGATGGTTTTACAGTGCATCTTACAGGTGAACGTGGTTCGCCCTGCTACAGAAATGCTTTAACAGTACATTTGGGCAAAATATGTATACATAAGCCAGAAACATAAGCCAGAACACTGATGATTTGTGTTCCAAAACGCCAGATCCAACACTTGATGGCTATTCGTAGTCTTTTGGCTCTGGGATTCCGCAGCACTTGAAGAAAGTATGTAGTAGAACTACACATCACATGCTTTTGTTCCAGAAATTGGGCATCCAGATTCCACCACTCCTGGATGATACAAAACATGGCAAAAGTATTCAGAAATTACGGATACAGCAGATATAAATGAAACTAGGTTTCAACTGCCAAATATGAAAAGCCAAGACAAAACTTTATCACAAATCACACTTCAGCAAGTGGTGTTAGATGGAAACACATCTTCCACAATTCCGGAAGTGGTGCTAGAATTCATGCTTTAACCCATGTTGCTTATGCGGACATCTCAATTAGTAGGCTTCTAGAAATCTTAATTGCACCCATAACCACAGATAGGCCCAGAACAGTTTTGTAGCATATCAATTAGTTTTAGTATAAAAGCTTAATGATATAGAATATTATATGATTTTCAAAGAATAACTCCCATATATATCAGGTAGGCAACTTCTGTTTTAACGGTGAATACCAAAGTTACCAACCAGTTTCAGGTAGGTGCTTTTCAGACCATGTCATGTAAAGAATAAGAAACAAACCCTTGCACAATTTTCATGAGCTTACAGGATAGACCTTTGGGAACTAAAAGTAGACCCTGCACCACATAGGCAAGCATAAATTACAGGTTCATTTTCTTCAAATAGCATAACTCCCATATCTATTATTTCATATAACTGAGTCATGCTAATGGATGGGTGATTATAAAATATCAATGTATGGTCACATTTAGTTAAGATAGTCTAGGTAGGGGTGTAGGGCAAATAAAATTAATCGCACTGCTGCTTCATCAAGGACTAAACTCCACACAAATGAAAGGTGATGGAAGTGTTCCATCCTACTAATGGAGGCAGCAAAACTGAAATTTTTAATACTTTCTTAACAGCAAAACTGCGAAAAGATAGAACTGCAACATTGGTGAGCTATTGATGCATAGCATATTTCCGATTAATGTTCTCTCACGAACAGAATATTTCTGATTAGAGGACCACGCATACCGTAGTTGGCAAAGTCGCAGTGTGTGATGATGCCCACCCACGTTGGAGCCTCACTCGGTGCGCGTGCTCGCCAGGGTTTTCCCCAAAATAAAATTTAAAGGGCAGCCTCTCAACGTGTGGAGCTACAAAGGAACAACCACGCGCACCGAATGGCAGAGCTTCAAGTGCATTAGATGGTGGAGGGACAGGGGCATGCCCAGCTAGTCTCCACTATCCATCGCTCCTGCCTTGGACACCTAGCCCAGGCCATACTATTAAGTTAATGCATGGTTCAGTCCTAGGAGTTTGTGGAGCCAAACCTGTAGCATGTAAGGTCATTGCTATGCGTTGTGCTAGGGTCTTTCACTAATTCTCACCTTCCTTTGATAAGCAGAAAGATAATAAATGAGGATGCTTCGAGATGGGTCCACACAGTTCAGCAAAAATGACTCCAAAACTAGGAAGTATTGTACTATTCATGATTATCCTAGTCTGCACATGTTGTCTAAGCAATAAGACAACCCTGTGAGTAGACTACTAGGATAGAGCTGTAGAGGTGGTTAATAAGGCACTAAAAAGTCTGTTAGATGAAAGCATGGAAGGAAATTCCTACAAAAAAGTTTAAATAGAGTTAAAATAGACCCCAGCAATAAGCCTTCATGATCCAATTATACCGGTGTACTGACATTACCTTCAGACTTTTCATCAATAGTTCAATACAACCTCTCATTGAAACCATACATCTTCTCCTGCACCCATCTAAAAGGGAACATCATCAATCATCAACAAGAATAAACACATAAAATTCTCTCTGTGGAAATTATTCTTTTTTAAACCCAAACCTGTTTTGGAATGAATTGTTGCATTCATTAGAGGCAACCTGTTGCACATTCAGCTCCGCAACAAATGTAGTCTTATCTCTTGGTCTATGCACAACCGCCTACTTAGTTGTATGTTGCAAAATTAGCATAGTAACTAAATTGTTATTGATTGGTGACGTACTTGATCAAACTAACCTGGACTGTCACCACATTCAATGTCTCCATTGCAACCTCAAATTTATCTAGAAGCATCGCAGTAAACTAAGCAAAGAACAAAATACACAGGCATCAGCTCCAGGAAGTGCACTGGAAGTGCAGCAATGTTGGAATGGCAGTTGAGTAATATATGATAAAATGAAATAATGAATCAGGATAGTGTTCCACAGGACCACAAATGCTGATTTACATGCATGAGTGCACAACCAGCTTTACGAGTTTGCAGAACGACTTGTATCACAGTGGCCAAGTGAATTAAGGTTGCACTTCGTCTCTCTTCCCAAATGGAAGCCTCCTGCATCTGCTAATCATATTCGTCCCTTTTCACCCACACTATCTATTATTAGGGCCGCCACCAATGTTGAGGGTGAGAGTCATACCAAGTACTAGCTTCCTCAGATGGCTCTCTAACCCCCTAAAACTAAAACTTAAATTTCACTGATTTCTTTTGATATTTTGAGCCTGTCCTAAAAGCTTTTGAGTAGAAAGTCTTGAATGATCGAGATAAAAGTTAAAATTTCTTACTTGCTACAGATTTCTTTTCGTCTAACAGAACTGCATTTGTGCGAAAGTGCGATAGAAATCGAGGTCTTTTATTTCAAAGTTCCAGTGGCTTGGAGTAAAAAAAAAAATTGATCAGTAGAGCCTCTGAATTTTGTACAAGTAATTTTAAGCACATAGATAAGTCAAAGCATTTTTCATAGCTTAGAGAACAAAAATTTCCAAGTTCAGTCAGGAACAAATGTTTTTTTCCCCAATTGATTACCATTTATGGAGTTCATCATTTTCATCAATTAATAAAACAGTCATGAATTCATAAGTTGTAAAAAGGGTACAAAATCTTATATGAATTCGCCTCATCTAAGGCAGAGGCATTCACCTCAAACTTACACATGGACAGTGATAATGATTTATAAACAAAATACCTGTGCTCCAGAGTTAAGGGCAGCTCCATCAAGTGTTGAGATGATATCGCCAACCTCAATCCCTCCATAATTTTCTATTGATGTATCAAATATCTACAGTGTGCATAGGATTAAGTTGACGTATGCAAAAAAAAAAAAAAAGGAAATATATAGTAACCAATAATAGAAAACATTTTATATGCTGTTTTCAGAAAATAGCAAACATTTATTGAACAAATCAAATAAACTTGCATGACCTGGGTAACAGTCCTGACAAAAAGAAATAGAGATGCATAATGTAAACGTGCATGCAATAAAATTATCAATTTTCATCATGCAAAAGCCTTAATGAATGATAGTAACATTGCCAATAACCTAATGATTGGAATATGGACAGAACGAGAATTGGGAAAGGAGATTTTATATTAGGTGTCATAACTTCTTGGTCAAAAGTCAGGTAGATGAATAACATCACTAACAAATAGCAGAAAGAATACAAGATAAAAGGAAACAAGCTAAAATGAAATATCTAAGGTAATGGATAATTTGTAATGGTGAAATGAAATGGGGAGGGAAAGTGCAATGCAATAGTTTAACTCTCTGTTCCAAATTATGTCGCTTTGACTTTTTTGGTATATCCATTTTGTTATACATCTAGACATAGTAAAATGGATGTACCAAAAATGTCAAAGCGACTTATAATTTGGAACATAGAGAGTACATTATTGTTGTACTGTTCCATTTCTAGTGATGTTGGTTAATAAACAAACCGTCCTGGGAAATATAATGATGGCCAGCAACAATTATTCACATACTAAGTATTAAGAATTGAGACAAAAAGTTTATATATAGCCCCTACAGACACAAAACAAAAGGTAGTTCCAAACTCTTGTACTGGATCTGGGTCACACCAAGGGCTATTAAGTCTAAAATAATACGGATAAAAAACATCCATTGGTCCTGCATTTTCTCAGAAATAAAAGAATTTAAGTTCCATAGCCTTTTTCCCCACATATTCTTTTGCATGAAGCTCTATTGTTTTAAAATAAAATATTTTCTGATCATTTTAACAAAATATATACTTCAACTAACACACATAGGCACAAGCCATGTTACTCTTTTCAAATCAAGTAATCAACTAGAACTCTAGAAGACCTCAAGTGAAATTACTGGATCTGAATTATATTCCTTGTACATGCTTACAACACAGTTCATTTCAGAATGCCAACTATGCAAAGCACACATCACCAAGTAAATTTCCATTCAGCATGCACTAAAATGCTTCAAATGACAGTAAAAACTCAGAACAAGGGGAACAAAGCAAATTACATATTGATTAATGAGATAAAGATTTGCAACTAAACTCAAAACATAATTAATTGTCTAGATGGATTAAAACAAACTAAAATAGAGAATTGGTGCGTCTACTGTGCACCTTGTCAACCAGTAGTCCAGAAGGTGGCTTAGCAAATTTGCAGCATATGGTCTCCAGATCATCTAGGTCCAGCGTATGAAGAGCTCGTCCCCTAATGCGAAGCCATGGTAGTGTTCTGCAGTTGTCATAATATCAATATATCAATCAGGAGCGGAGCCAGCCAACGGAGCCACCGGTGTTAGCTCGATGAAAATGATTTTCTACTGCTTTTCGCAAAAAATCACCAGTGTCAGCTGACACCGATGAAGAGGCCTAGCTCTGATATCAATATCAATGATATCCATCAGTGTCTTTGTTAAAGAAAATTCTAGCGTACTCCATACCATCATTGTTAGCTTAATTCATAAATAACATGAAGTTACAAAACCATTTATAAAGTAACATAAGAAAGACTGGGAAGTACATTAAAAAGACTAGAGTTTGGATATCTTTTAAATAACCCAGGATTCATATAACTCATGTTCCTACAAGTAGCAACAAGTATGTTCCTAAACCTTGGATCCTCCATCAAATCTGTGTATATTGCATACATTATTTGATTATTGAGAAAAAAAACACTTCAGTATATGATAGCAACACCATTGTGATAATATGAATTATGAAACAAGCAATATACAATGCAAGTACTAGATTATAGCTTCAAGGGTGGTACCAACTCTAATGAAAAAAATAGAAAACAATCATTAAAGAACAAGAATACAAAAATTTAACGTTGAAACTTCGCTAGTATCTCAAAAAAATAGTTGAAATCAATATCTTGTTGACACAGTACTTCAGATTACTCGAGGAACTTAACAAAGAGATCCAGCTTGCTGAAACATGTTAACGTGCACATAGTAGCCAACACACAAGAAAGATATGCACGAGCAAGGAAAATTTAAGGTGGAGATGATATTACCAAAATCTAAACAATTTTAATAAAGCTAAAGAAAAAACAATACCTTTTCTTCTTGTGGTATTTTATGCACCTAGCTGCGATCTCAACTGGCAAAAACGGAGAAGTTTCCTCAAAGGAATAAGTTATGCCAAGGAATTTTTTTCCATAATCCATGATAGGCCCACCAATCAAATCCTCGCGCTAAAAGAGTACCCGAATGAAATGAGTTGAACATGAAGCTATGACTTATGCAATAACATCAAAGTTTGTAACTGTGTTGAATCTACATCTCAAAAATTGCAAATAATAATGCATCCATGTCAAAATCATTTTTTTCTAACTTACCAGTTGCCACACTAAAGAATGATATAATATAAACAAAATGTAATGCTAGGTTTGTAATGCTAGAATGCTAAGGCTAGGCCATATATAGAAAACCAAAATGTAGCTCCAAAGCCAGTTTACCTCTCTAACATCACACAAACAGACCAAGAGCTCTTTGCAGTCCAACTCACTACTTTCACGGATCAGATCTCCACATCTCACTAGAAAAGCTTTTGAGTCAACATCCCTACCTAGGGCAATCAGAGGCCTAGGCTGCAAGTAATAATCTAATGGGAGGTCCATGAGTTCCACTGCAGGAAGATGTACCAGAGAATCTCGGTACTCAATAGTCACAATTGCAATATTATAATGCAAATTGCACATTTCTAGGAACCCTTCAACAGTGTCCCCATTGTGCAGAACCACTTCAATCTGCAATCAACAATTCTGTAACCAACTATCCACAGGATAGGATAAAGTCAGCACAAACAAACAAGTAAAAGAATCGATATGACATTGACCTTAATCTCTTCATGTCCATAGGCCTCAAACTGAGATTTTTTAACCAGAGTAGCAGATGTAAGTATCCATGTTTTTTTGTCCACGTGATCAACCACTGTCCCCGAGCAATACATACGCCATCCATCTATGCAAGCATACTATAATCAGGGATCAACAGTAAAAAATTGTTTATACATAGTAACATATGCAACAAGGTCAGGCTAAATAAAAGTCTCAAGGTTGTTCCAAACCATATCTTGAGTAAATGCAATCGACCTCTCATGGTTGATATACAGCAGCATCATGTGTTTTGTAATCAGTAATAACGACTGTGGATGCAAAAGCCAGATAATGGAAGTTACCATTGGAAGCCACAAGGGCCACAACAGATCTGCGGACTCTATGAATCAACTCTAAGTGTTGTCGTTCTTTCTTCAACTCCACCACCTTTCCAGAATCATACTTGATAAATTTAGATTGGGGCTCATCAGAATCCGACCAGCATGCTCTGTAGCCTGGTAAATATAAACATGCATGGTTAGAGGCATGAAGCATTGTGAAATCAATGATGATATCGAGATCTCTGGAGAAAGAACAACTGATAGAATCATATGAGCGCCTCTTCTAATTAGAAACAAAGAGGACACATGCATATACCGGAATTATTAGCACCAGGAGTTTCCTTTTGATGTGGCGTGTCTGGGATCTGTTGCAAGAAACAAAGAAGATATTGAGCCATATCATCAACACAAAAACAGAAATGGAAATCAAATGTAGGGCAACTTTGCCTTAATAATAGGGCCTATCTATACCACACCCGGAGTTTGTTTGTTTTTTTTTTTTTTTCTCTCCTACACCGCCGATCCTGATCCAACGGTCCACAGGCCTTCTTCAACCTCCGATAGTTCTTCAACCTGCTGCCCCGCCGTGGCGGGCTAGGGTCTCGCCGGCACCTCACCGCCCCTCAAGCCGCTGCTGTCACCATCGTCGTCGCCACCTCCCCGACCTGGCCCAACCGGCCTCCTCCACCGCCCGGGCCAGCGGCGCCGCCACCCCCGAACTTCCCTCGGCAATGGAGAAGCTCGCCGGAGCCCAAACCCCCAGCACCCGAACCCTAAACCTCGCCGGAGATGGAGAACAAGGCAAGAGGAGGTGGAAGATGCATTGGATTGGTGACAGAAGGTAGAAGCAAAATTCGGGTGTTACAGGCAAAAGAAATGCTCCACCAATAGAGTGTAGCCAAGCAGATGCAGGAGCACATAAGAAATATCGACTGATAGAACAGCAGACGGTAATCGAACCTGCGGCTTCTTCTTTCCCCTCGCTTTGCGGCGCCGGGTGTTCTTCATCGACTCCGCCGGCGACGGCGGAGCCGGTTGGTTCGGGGTTGGGGTTTGGGGTGGTCTGTGGGATCAGCGAATGCCTCTTTCGAGATTTTAGTTTGCCTAGAGTTTCGTTATAAAGTCCCGCTCATTGATGAGAATTGCGTAGGTAGGGCGCCGACCACCCCGTTTTTGAGCTGGGCCGTATCTTACTGCTTTCTTTTGGGCTTTAGATCGTATTTGCTTCGTGGGCCTATTTCTCATCATCCCTTTTTTCCGCGCTTCTCTCCGCCGGTTTTTTTTTTATATTTATAGGCTTAAAAAATGTCTCTTCTTTCTATGATTTTTTTTCTTAAACTTATCTGTATGGCCTTCAAACAAAAATTTATTTCTTATATGGCCTTCGTTCGGTTTAGGCTACTAACGATGTTAAGTATGAGGCAAAATGACTATTGTACCTCTAGTGATAAAAACTAAAATACAGTTTAGTTTGTCTATTTTAGATTTTGATTAATGTGCACAAATGTTATCCATAATAGTACATAAATTGTTCACACATATTTGTTTTCACCAAATCTATTATGTGTGATAATATTTGTGCATATTACTCAAAATCTAAAACAGGCAAACTAAAATCTGCCCTTTATTCTTTTGCCAGGAATAAATGGTTATTTTAACCCACACTTAACACTGTTAATAGTTTTTTTTTTTGAATCAACACTGTTAATAGTTTGAATAGATCGAACCGGGCAGAAGGCCATAGAATGAATCGATTTTTGTTTGAAGACAAAAGTTCAAAAAAAAATAAGACTACAAAAGGAAGAGACATTTTTTTAGAGGCCATACAGGTCCTTTCGTCTGTGCAGTGCCGCGCCACCCCGTTAGACGATTGGACCCAACGGAGCTCGTCGTCGTATGGGATCATACGTGCACTTCTATTGTCGCTCCCCTGTGTTCATCTTCCACTTCCACCTGCCGCCTGTGACATAGTGACCTCCTCCACTACATCCCACACAATTTGCAGAGCGCATCGGAGCTACTGGACTGCTTCAATTGATTCCTTCAATCAAGAAGATAACAATACTATTTAAAGATAATAATACTATTTAACTTGACTTATAAGCCGGCTCATAAGACAAAACGACTAATTTCGACTGATTTAATGTGTTGCTGTGTCTAATCCTCCCGTCCTTGACTGATTGGTGGGTGCATGGTCTAAGGCCAGACCATTCATTGTTGATTAGTTGATTGCCAGAGGAATAAGAGATGATGGTCCATTTCTTCTTGAATGAACTAGGATTAATTAATGTTCCATCTTATAAGCAAACCATTTTGGACTGATAATAATAGGAGAAAAGAATGACACTCCAATTCTTCATGGATAGGATTAATGTTCTAAGCAAAGCTTCCTATTTATTCCACCATTATGAACGCTGTGTAGTATAAAAATTTCCTTTGTTTTTGGAGGACTGTTTGGACCTATACTCAGTTTCTTGTTTCTATTCGTGTGTATTTCAGATTTCTGTATCCCAAACTAAGCCGGAGTCTTCACGAGATCCAGGTGAGCTTTTGTTGCCATCTAACCCCAAACTAAACCAGAGTCTTCACGAGATCCAGGTGAGCCTTTTTGTTGCAATCTAACCCATTGGAGCTCAGGTAGTATTATTGGCTGTCAATATTCAGGTAGACCTTTCTGTTGATGGGCAAAGCAAACACAAGCTTTGTGCTAGCACATGCAGATTTGTTCTACGTTTGCTTGTAGTTTGTTAGGCAAAAAATAAGTTAGTGGCAAACCTCTTCTTTGTTGCATATTATGTCTAGACTTTTTGACCTATTTTTTTCATTACGTTCAAATTTTAGATAAATGGTAGGTGGCAGCGGAGGTAGCTAGTGGACTGATCTGATGTGTTATGTGGCAGCAACATTCTTCTTGCAATGCTACCCTTTGTCACGTTGCTGTCCAAAAGTTCACTTCAATGCATCGAGGACAATCGCATCGCAAATGTCAACAGGAACGCAGAAGGGTTTGCCACAAGAGGACTGGTCGCCAAAGAGGACACACGGACTAGTAGAGCTTTGAACGTCTACACTTATGTCAAGGTGACGTGGAGCATGTAACAAAACCAAGCCGTTTACCACTCGGAGCTCAGCAGCTTGGCAAGAACGGAGATAAAATACTAGTATATTGTTAGGGTACTACAAGGATAACAAAACCTTTAATTTAAGCCCCAAGAGCATGTTAGTATAGGCTAAGGCACATGTCCGCTAAACCCGTTAGTTGGTTGTTCACACATCTGAATCAATAATCCATTACAAGCATTTCTTCGCACTAAGGAACAGGACAGAGTTCAACACGGAGAGGTGCTGCTATATTTCAGGATTCCATTGCATACCACTTTTCATCAACCTTTTTCCCGTTTCTGTATGTCCGAATAATTATTGGCTTTGGAAAAGGCCACCTGGAAGTAAACAAAGAATCTAATCATTGACTTTCACTCAAAACACTAAACTAATTACAATATTTTAAACTTGCTTACCTGTTTACTCCACTGGATGCAAACTTGTCAACAACAACTGTTTTTTCACCTTCATGACCTCTCACACCAAACTGCATTGAGTATATAATATGCACAAACAAGAGAAGCAGCAGC
This sequence comes from Chrysopogon serrulatus, assembly GCA_015844335.1. NCBI lineage: Eukaryota > Viridiplantae > Streptophyta > Magnoliopsida > Poales > Poaceae > Chrysopogon > Chrysopogon serrulatus. Next base: position 7,886 of record JADLZL010006969.1, on the reverse strand, counting down.
AATTAACATTCAAGAGTTTTGGCACTGGATTGTCTTCTGTTGTATGATTCGATGGATCAAACCTTGATGCTCATTTCCATCATGTCAGAGCCATCAGGCTGCTTAGAGTTCTGGTAGTCTGACTGATATGCAGTACCTATATCCAGCAGTATGCCTCCAAGCTAGGGGGGGGGGGGGGGGGGGGGCAATCAGCAAACATTAGAATGCAAGAGGTAGCCAGCCTGGCTTGTCTGACACAAGTACATTTGCTACCAGTGATTCTCTCAGGCTGGGCCAAAGGCATGCAACATGGCAGATAATAATGTTCAACCAATCTGGACAAACAATGTCAAGCATGGAAATTCTTGCGTCGAATACAAATATTAATTTGGCTAATTTATTTGGAATACAAACACGGAATGCAGTTTCATCACTTGGGAGATTGCTCATGTCATGTTGCCTATCCAAACATACATCTATTGGAGGTTGATCATGTTGTTGCCTTTCAAAGCCATAATTTACTCGTTCGGAGTCGACTCTTAATACAAGGGTAGTGCAAAATGCAGATCTGAAATCTACAGCCTTTTTAGTTTCTTAGTATTTTTAATTAAACCAATTTATGTGCTCCAATACATTTAAAGTTTCAGACAAATATACAAATGTACTAAAAAACATTTTATAATTATGCAAGTTGTCTCAGTGGTTTTCATGTCCATAAATATATTTTTTCAACTGTACACATGTTTGGTTGTATTCACTTTGTATTTGTATTCGATAATTGTATGTTCAGTCCATTTCTCATCATAGCATCACATGACCTCAAAGGACTGTTGTGCTCAGCCTCCATATAATGTAACATTTTGTTGAACTTCACCACAGCCTGGTTTTAGAAAAGCCAAGCAACCAAACACATACATATTGAAGCAAGTAAACAACAGATTCAGAATATACCTCAGCTGCACTGGAAATATATACACCATTAACTTGATTGATGATATCCCCTTCATTCAAACCAGATGCTTTCGCTGATGATTTATCTTCAATCTACAATCACAGTATGCCCATGAAATAGAAAAACCAAAACAGTGAAAATCTAAATAATGCATAGGGCTGTGACTAGGCAAAGCAGTAAGCACCACAAGACAAAGCTGGATGCCATATGGGTGAGAAATTCATATAACTATTAGTACAACCAAATTTATGTGTGTAAATTTTATGTTGTTTGTAGGAAGAAAGAGGGGGACTGGGTTGAGAGAAGATGCAAACCTTCTCAATAATCACACCAGTGGTCCTAGGTAAGTTGGTTTGCATCTTTGAAAATGCGCTGCGCCCTTCTGTGAAAATAGTTCTAACTTGCAGGCCAGGCAATGGTCTTACAACTTTCCTGCAGTGAGAGAAGGGGTGGTGATCAAAATCTTTCATTGATAAGTTACTGGGTTCAGCATGAGAAAGTTGTGCGAACACATTTCCTAAAGCATGAAATGGCATGGAACTTTGATTAGGATGTTGCCATAAAAGGCAAATAATGCAAAAAAAAAAAAAAAAAAAATAGGAAAGTTCATACTATGTACACAAAAAAAGAGATGAAGAGTTCTAATGTTGAGATTACTACAGTGTAGTAAAAATAGTTTACTAAACTTGGTACGTATCCTTAAAGCAAACTTAAACTATGAAGAAATAGGGAAAAGGATTGGTCATCATAATTCACAGCATTTCTCACTACTAGGCTTGCCACTTGCCACTGGGGAGGGTATGGGCAAACCCACCCTTGTTCATATCCAGATCCAAATAATTATATCCACTCCTTACCCTCCCCAACCTCCTAAATGGATAATTGTCAACCCATACCCTCCCCATTTGAAGTGGGTGTAGATTTGGAGAGTGGGTATGTTATACCCAGCAACAGGCCTACTCACTACAGCTTGCCTGATAGGAGCTTGAAGCTTTCTGGCACTTACATCCCATGCTTCTACATGCTAATGCCACAACATCACCAACCATTAATTATCTCCAACCCTAGACTAAGTAAACAGCCTAAATGATCCATTAGCATGTGATGCAAGAAGCCACAGATATCAAATCTGGAGATTACCGGTGACCCCAGGTGCCAACTACAAAAAAGATGTCTGACAAACTGATAAACTCAAAGAACAAGAAGATATTTGAAATCCACCAAATCTATTAATTAGGTCCCCTTTACTTAAAGCAAAATGTGCATACCTGAATAACTTTAACTGCTGCAAACACTTCAACACAATGAAACTTGGAATGAAAGGAGTTTCTTTATTGTAGTAATAATTTAACCCAATAAAGTTCCCATCGAAACTCATCAGCGGACCCCCAACTCCTGCCTGTCGAAATTTGTTGGTAGTCATTAAACAAAACAAAAAGACAGAAAGATGGGTAAATATACAGGATTACAGGAAAAGAAAAGATCCACCTATGCCCAAAAGTTTTTCTTTTGAGAAGGTAACCCCATTATTTTCTTTTCTTGGTTTCAGTTTTTATGCAAATAACCAATAGCGGGTCACTTCACTCCAGAATGACATTTCTCCTTTATGTTTCATTCCACAAAAAGTTCCATTTTAGGTTGAAATTTTGCGGGACAATAGGTTTCACCATACATTATCATGTCACAAAGCTATTTTTACAAATTTTCATGACTATTTCCCTAAATTTTCATATCTCGATATTAAAAATACTTATCATTTTGCCACCCTACAAAAATACTGATGGAAATCTTATATTTGTTTGTAAGAGGACATGATGTCATGTCATCCCACGAAATTTCAGCTAAAAACATGCCTGGTACACCATGAAAGGCAGACCATAAAAAGGTATTGAAACAATATATAATTATTGGAATTATTAGATGAAATTCAAATAAGTAGTGCAGCAAGTAACATCATATCAAAGCGTGTAATTTCATTGCTTTCTTCAGTAATGAAATTCGGGTGAGGCCCTTGTGTGGAAAAAACATCATATCAAAGCAAATACATTTCATACACACCTTCGAAATTCTGCAAGTCGATACTAAAAGTTCTTCACAGTTAAAGCTGCTACATTTTGGAATGATCTTTCCTGTATTAACCATCAATGCATGGGTCTCTTCGTCACGACCCAATGTAACCACATCTTTCAAACAGTTTTTGTCAAAGCTGATGGCCTCGGTATTTGAACTAAAGCCTTGGTTTGGCAGATGGATAGCACACTGAATTTGAATCACACAGATGTTGTAAAAAAAATCATGATACAACAGGTGGCCGCTATAAGTTTCATGATTTTGCAAATATACAATGATCTACAAAAAAAAAAAGAAAAAAATATTACTGTTTGTGAAGAAGACTGAAGGAAAAACCATAGTTCGCCAATAAAGATGGACCAACCTTAAGGCGCTCAGCTAGTTCATCTGTGTCTGGAGATTTTTTAACCAAATTTGCAACTGTCACAATTTTCCGAAACTCTCCAGAAGACTCAACAATGGTCCCAGTGCAAAAACAATGATCTGTATGTTCATCTGTAAGCATATTGAATCATCTGTGAGATAAGTCAAGACTAGAATAAGCATCAGCTGAGTGAGAATCAATGGAGAAATCACCTGTGAGAGATTGCAGTCCTACTACAGTAGAAGCAACCTGCAAAGCCAATTCCTCAACTGCCCAACTAGCACCCTTCAGACAAGTTTTCAGAAGTCCATAATCCGGTGCTTCAAAATATGGGTGCCACTCTGGTTGCAAATTGTCAATAGAAAGTAAAAGGTGAATAGAGTTTCTATTTAATAGGTTTTCATTACAAAGCAGGGGAGGTATTCAGATGCTCCAAACCACTGACAGGTATAAAAACTATGTTGTAGGCGAGATCATTTTTTTTCACAGATCATTAGTCTCTACTCTCTAGTATCCCTTTGGTTTAGCTTAATTGACACATTTTAGATGCATAAATGATCCTGTTGAACTACTTTTAAATGGAGTGAGAATCATGAAATTTTAACATTGTTTTTCTGAAAAAAAAGAAAAACTTATTATATGAACTCTAAAAGAATGACAAGAAAATTTTTCATTGATCATAGCTTGTGCTACTCAGATAAAAAAACTCTGCTAAAACCTTCTGAATAATCACTTAGAAATTTCTCAATGCAGAAAAAGTGAAAGACAAGAGCAACTCACCTTCCCTGTCCATTACATCACTTGTATCCGCATTTATTATCTCAGCTACAAAGAATTGAAAATAAGCATACTGATACTGATAGTATTTAAGAAAACTAGAAAAGATTGACAGGGGATGACTGTGAAGTGCTGAACTTACTTCGATTTTCCATATCCACTTCTCCTCTTTTAGGCAGGCTATCAATAATCTTTTTGATTCTTATGGAGGCCCCTTCCAAGTATTCTCTTAGCTTTTTCTTTTTCAAAGTTTCAGCTTCCTTACGCTCAATTCTTCTCTGTGTTCGCTGCTCCCTCCATCTTGCAAATTCCAACCTCTGTTGTATTGTAACTGAATCATCCTTCCTTGGGCGAAGGTTGTAGGACCTTTGCTCTTCCAATTCACTTAGCTCCCCAATTTTAGAACTCTCGCCCTAAGCATTACAGAGGAATGGTATTACGTGATCATACAGCAACATTGTGCACTCAGATAATGACAATAACAGTAGACACTAATATTCTTCTTATCGGAACCTGATCACCACAGGAGTCTGTGCACCAACGCAAAAATAAGTGTGCACATAAGTTACCTCTGTTAGCTCCCTCCTCTGATGGTTTGCATTGCTTCTATCTTCATGGGGAATCTCCATCTGACAGGAAATGCATCTATCAAATGCACAGGTAACATAAAAGTATATGAACACATATAATGCTAATGTTCCAACCATAACATAAAAACATAAAGTTGTACAGGAATCAGCTTTGCTTAGTTGTTGCAGGAGGAAGCAATTTTGTATGATTGGGTCACAATGACGGAAAATCATGTCAATAGGACCGAGGTAGTTCACCTGATTGGAGACGAATTATCCCAGGGAGGGCAATGGGAAGGTCGCTGAAGCAAGGTTGGACTGCTGGGCCACATTTCGGACCCAACTCATAGATAGGTAGGTTACCAGATTATGGTACTGAGAATTTTTTTTTTTATTTAGCTTTTTTGAGCAAAAGATTTACTGAGATTTGGGCCGCATGTCTGTGTGAGCTGGGTTGGATGAACAGCTTTAACTTCGCTTATCCAGTTCTGATTGCAGGGTTGTGAAATGGTTGGAGTATCATGGACTGGCATTTTGTGGTTGAGGGGAGCTAAATTAATTAATTAGCTAATGTCGGGGTGTACCAGGGGCGGATCCAGTAAGTTAGGGTTGGGTGCTCGGTTTCGCACAGTAGGAAGGGAAGAGAAGGAATTGGCACACCTGGTGGCGAGCGACGGTGTAGGAGTTGAAGGAGCTGGGGTCCGCGGCGACGTTGTCCTCGGAACAGATGCAGAGCGCGAGGGCGAGCTGTACCCAGAGCCCTTCGCCGCGCGATGGCTAGTGCAGGTAGGCAGTGCGGCGGCGACGTGGCTAGGCCGGAGGCGGGCAGGCAGGGCTGGAGACACGGGCACGGCCGGGCAGATCCGTACGGCGCGCGTGTGCGGAAGCCTCTGGGTGGGCCCGGTATCGAAGGAAGCGTGGGAGCGCTCGCGGTAACTCGTCGCACGTAGAAGTTCTGCCGGTTGGAGGAATGTTGGACAGTTCGTGCGGTAAATTCCTTATTAGTTGCTTTGTATAATCAAAGTCTAATTTGACTCTAATTGCTTTGAATATACATTTGGATTTGGATGCCCATCATCACTATCATCTTTTGATCCAACAAAATCCAAATTCCATTAGAGATTAACTAAGAGAAGTCCAATGTCTACTGTATTAGCTTTGTTTAAACTTAATTAAGAGGTAAACCGGTCTTTAATGTCTAGTTTTGATTTTATGACATGAGGCCACGGATATATCTAGTCACATCAATATACACAAAACTTAGTCAGCTTCAATGATAATGTGAATATGAGATTTAAAATTTTAGGATCTGGCTTTTAACGTGAAGCCACGTATATATACTTAGTTAGCTTCACTGATAATGTGAATATAAGATTTTAAACTTTAGGATCTGGGTTTTCATGTGAGGCCATATATATACTTAGTCACATAGATCTAGTTTAAGGTGTACATAAGCATTTTAATTCTATGATCTAATTTTTGACGTAGGATCAACAAATTGTTGTGAACTTATAATATTTTGTTATTATCGGACCATGTTAGATAGATACTTAAAATCAGTTGGATTAAACATGAGTCATTTAGTATTAGAGTAGGGATGGGCTTGGAATTTATAGTTAGATTTGTTCATTTGGATTTGGATCCCGATCCATTAACATGTCTCGTTGCAGATATTTTTGGACTTTCAACATGCTTTATTCGCAATTAATCTGTGTTATTTTATTTTTAGACAGCAAAAAAGTGATCCATTCTAGAGCATCTTGTCGATCAAACAATTGTCATCTTCTTGAGTACTTGAATGAACGGCTGAAATATACGACAACAAGAAACCAACGAATAAAATAATGCCTTGTTCGCAGCAGCAGCACGCACGCACGCTGGAGTGCCTCGACGCATCATATCTCGCTGTTCTGGTCCACCAGCACGAGGACCGTGGCCAACACGGCCTTGTCCATGACAACCACGACCTGGTTCCTGGACACGTTCCGGAGAGTGCCCCGGGAACTCGTCGCCGGCGACCAGCGAGTACTGCACGTGGCCAATACGGTTCGGGAACAGCGGCACCGGCGAGAAGTCGAGCATCCAGGAGAACAACAACAACCTTATATTACAAATAGACAATCCTAGTTTCAAAAAACAGACAGACAATCCGTCCTGCTATCCTCAATAAAAATGGTATGGACTCGTTAAAATTTTGTCTCCATGCTCTAACAAGGACTAATAAAGAGTACCACACTTTAATATCTCATGAAAAAATGAGTCTTACTTTCTAAGGATTTTTAAGTTGCACCAAAGTTAAAGATTAGACAGCTCAGTTAGGTTGGGTTCCTTGTGATAGAACATAAACACTTAGGTTTAAGTCCTAGATTTGACACGGGTGCTCGCATATTTTCTTAAGATTTAACGACGCTATTCTTTTAATGGTAAGCGACGTACCCGTTGATAACAAGGCACCAGTGGTTTCATAAGGGTAAAAAAATTAGATTGCAAAAATGCTTTTGTTTATTAGAATAGTCACACTGTATATCAACATATTTTGTTTATTATTAGAATAGTCACACTGTATATCAACCTTAAACCATTTCAGCGAAGCGATGTGTTTATTATCCGTAAGGCACAAAGAAAGTAGAGAGATACAGTGGTGTTATTTTAGGTCTATAGATATAGACTTACCATAAAGAATGTTGCCACTATTACACGAGACTAGTTGTCCCTAATAGAACAAATTTTTTTTTGTATATGTAGAACTTTTTTACTTGCCCCTTGCAATAGAATATTTTCTTAGTTAGAAACAACCTAATGTTCTAAGTAGAAAAAACAATATTATTAAGAAGAAAGAAATGTTCTTATAGTAGAAAAAATGTTGGGTGGTGTCACTCATCTGCTTTCCCACATGAGAAACTTTCTAGATAAATGGTGAGTAAGCATAATTACTGTATTTCAAACAATGGAATACTTTGTATCTAAATATTTTGCATGGGAAATATATAGGGAATAAATAAACACAAGTGAAATTTTGAATGAGATATTTTAGATATAGATATTTTGTATAATAAGAAATATCTAGGGAATAGATAGATACACGATAGACATTCTAAGATTATAGAAAAGCGTAGAAGGTTGCCACCACAAGCTTATAAATAACAATAGATTTGTGTGTTCATCATCCCATACA